>JAZHYW010068768.1:0-64882 GCA_037355805.1 Ixodes ricinus
TACATTAAAGCCATTTTCATAATAATAAACGCCTGTTTGCTGTAACAGCGTCGTCGCGAAATCGCAACTAAATTCGTACTTAACGTCCTGTTTTCTGCAAGTTAAGATATACATTTTTGTTACCTCTGTTTTGCTGAAGCACCTTTCATATATAATGACTATACTACGCAATAATTGGATACACTGTTGACACGCCAACGCACCGCAGTGCTTGCCCTACGACGATAGCTACCTGAATGAAAACAAAACATTGCTGTGTATATTAATTGATGCCGAAAAGATATAATGAGTTCTTCCTTAATAAACTGTTTTAATTGCACCTCGTATCTATTCTAAAGTTGCGGTTTGTAAGAGGGCTACTCCATGAAGTTGCGCCTGCAATGAACCAAGTTTTCCTTATATGTATTGTTGTGAGCTTAGCAGCGCGTGGAGTCTTTCAGAATCCGATAATATCTTAGAACCCGTCTGGGTTTATGAAAATCTGCAGAGAAAGTATAGAAATCTGCTCAAAACTCCGATTTTCCAGAATATTGAACGACTCATCAAGGGTTTCCATCTAGAGTAGCAGTCTTTTCTTTTACAGAATTATATTACAGGGCAGCTCGTTAATATCTAGAGTAAGGCTAGCATGTTCTATGAAAGATTGGCAGTGCTTGCACTCTTTTTCAATATGGTGATGAGCTACTGGGACACTGTTTGCCTTGGCGACATGTTAAGGTCGGAAGAACAAGCTTAAAATTAAAGCAATGAGTTGCATATTTTCTTTGTCGTGTCTCAATAAACTTATTGTTTTCGTTTTCGTTGCTGCGAACAGCCGATGCAAATAAAATCTGAAACTCTAGTATACATGTACTTTTGCCAAAGGTAATGTTTTTAAATTGTTTTTGATATCGAAGAAAAGTTACATGAAACGAATTCGAATTTAACCCATGTGCTTTGAAATGTGGAAAATCGCATGTGTTCTCAAATCGTGTATAGACGCGAAGCGTGGCCATCGCCCACCGATTTCCGCAGAAGAAAATCGCACTATCTGAATACGGGCACATGCACCGCAGGTTCCAGCGTCTGCTCTGGCTGCATGCGGTCGCAGCTGACAGGCTCGCTTGCTGTCATGCTCCACCGAGGGATGACGCGCCTGATGATCGTTCTTCCACTGTATGGAAAAACGCGCTCGTGCTCCATGGAGCGGTTGGACGGCTGTAATTGATAATTTCTTTGTAAATGCACTGATGTGTGAAGCGAAACAGAGCGTTCATGGAGGCTGGTCAGCGCCTGTAGCGTATTTCCGCGGATCGCCCCAGTCCGATATCGAAGAGGAATCGCCGTGAACAACGTTGGACCAGCAAATACAAATCACGCCGATTGTGAACGGTGAGTTGATTCCATCGAGGCTGTTCTTATGTTCACAGTGTTCACACAGTTAGACCTACAGACGGAAGTGAAGCTTATAGCATATAATTAACAGTTCTCATGTCTGCAGATGCCTTCCAAGTACGAACCGACACTGGCTCCGCCGCCCACGAATTATACTACAGCCGCATTGCCACACTCGAGTGTTGCTCCACTCCACGCTCCAACTAGGACTTCGGTCATCCGTTCGTCGGCTTCCAGTGCTCCAACTTCAGCGATCAAAGATGATGCTGAACCAGCAAGCCACGGAGGGCGGCAAGCGAGGGGCGCGGGAAGGCCGCCGAAATGACTGGTTGCGCCTTCGATTTTGCGGGTACAGCATTCTTCGCTATTTCGATGACGTTTCTCTCTATCCGCTTCCAGTCTGACATTCACGATAACCGGAACCGGCGCAAGGTGCCGCGATGACAGCCATCATGCCGCGCGTCTCACTCAGCCGCAGTGATGGGTGACGAAGCTCGCGCATGCTACAGATAACGTTCGCGGCACCTTGCGCCAGTCCCTGTTATCTCAGGGTGTCGAATGAGCGTGATGACCGCGAACAAGAAAGGAGCGCATCGCGCGTGCGCGTGAGTGTTGAGATGGCAACGCGCCGTGAGAAGGCGCAGCCCGCTGGCTGGCGCTCCCGTGCCCCGCAACTTTGCTCCCGACTGCAATGTCGACGATCTCGACTGGGAGGGCCAATTTATCAGCGTGAGGATGCCCATCATTGCCGAGACGGTTTTGCTGGATAATCTTTTTACGCGCTCTAGTGGAACATCTAAGATTCCAAAATGTGTAGCGGAGGCACAATTCGTGTGCAGATAGTCACGGAGGTAGCAGATGTGCTTGTGACATTATCAAATTCCAAAACTTGAGAACAAAGTGGCATCCTGCAGGATTAAGACAGTTTGCCTCTATTCTTCTCATATCTGTATGACGAGGTTGAGCTACCACTTCTGATATCTGGCCGCAGTCTTGTTCAGCCTTCGCAACCAAATGTTCTCCGCGCGTTCCTGGAATCACTAGATTATGTAATGGGAATAGATAATACACTAAGCATCCTAATAAATACCTGAGGGTTAAGAACGAAGGGCAAGAATTTTGTCCTAAGCCTTGCGGTTTCCTCTTTGACATTATCTGCCTTCCTGAGACTTGGTTATGCCGCAAAATTTCTCGATTCGCAATATTTTTGTCACATTTTGTCAGAGATCAGATGTTACTGATCATGGCCTGGCAGGCACAGTTTTGAGCAAGGCAATCCGCAGAGTGACCTTGACACTTGCGACGAGTGCGTATGGCTTGAGATTTCATGCAAATTGTTCTAGTTACCTTATGAAACTGCTACCCCAATTTGCAGTGCAATTTTTATTTCAAACTTTGATTTTGACAATGGGGCAATTTTCAAAGTGCAAATATATATGACTTTAACCTTCTAGGCGTAGACTGAATTATTTGCGGTTTCGATCGTTGTAGTACTTGGCGGGAAGCAAGGTTTTGGTTTTTAAAGGATTGTCGATTTTATAAGTTTTCCTATGTATCCAGGAGCGTATAATACATTTGACCTAAAGCTTTTATTGAGCTTCCTTATCGGCATGCTGGCCGCTTCGTCACACTCCTTTCAGTGAAAGATGATGCCCATCACCACTTTCGAGGTCGAGCCCTATTTGCCTTGCTTATCTCGAGAACCTGCATAATTCAGTTATTTATCGAAACGGAGATACTTGAGCCCGCCCATGTCGAATCATACGATTATCCGAGCTATATGCTTCAAATGGAGCTACTTAAGCGGCTCCGAACTGACGTCGGTAATGAAAGAGCTAATGATAAATATGTATCTAAGAAGCTTCTAAACCTACTGCGTTTGCGATAAGGAGTTGACCACAAATACGTGTTTGGAAGCAGAAGAAAAGGTACCTTTGTAATTATGCCAGAAGGGAATATTTAATGAAAAAAGCATAGAGCTTTTGTTTAAAGCACTGGCATAGTCCTGAAAATACGAGCTCAGCAGTGCAATTGTGTGAAGTTCGTCGTTGGAGCCCAACTGGCTGGTGGCGCGCGGAAAAATTACATCCTTTTTCAAAGTACAAGACGTACAAGTGATGGAAAAAGCTTGCCTGTTTCGTGCCACATCGTCAATGGCGTAGGCGCTAGTGCTCCGCGTCTAGCTGCAAAAAACACAAGTCAGGTCTGTGCGTTTTCAGGGACTCCTTTCTGTTCAAATTGAACAAGTTGTCGAAATTTTCTGAAGACTGATCAGCTTATTGATAATTAGGATCAAAAAAAAATTTCCCCATGATATTTTACTTGACTCTGTGAAACCTGCATTGAGGAGAATGATGAACTATCCTTTCAAAACTCGAGGAGCCCTTACAGGAGTGCAAAAGAACTATCAACTCTGGCAAGAAAAATATCACTGAGTACTGGTGCAACAGACGAGCGTATACACACTCCGGGTTTTTGAAGAAAAACATCATTATGAAATCCTATGAACGTAAAATTCAAATAAAACGTTAACAGTTCAAGAATGCACTCTGTAGAGACTCCACTCGAGTTTTGAAAGGATAGTTCATCATTCTCCTCAATGCAGGTTTTCACAGAGTCAAGTAAAATATCATGGGGAAGTGAGTAAAAAAGGTCCTGAACATCAATACTAAACATGCCATGGTTGCCAAACTGATCAGTCTTCAAAATTTCGACAACTTGTTCAGAATTTTGAACCTGGAAAGGGTCCCTAATACGCAGACCTGACAAGTGTTTTTGCAGCTAGGCAGACACCTAGCGCTGCCATGTGCCTCTCTCGGTGACGATGGCACGAAACGGGCAAGCGTCCTTGTGCGTCTTGGCGCTGAAGAAAACTTCAAGATGTAATTTTTCCGCCTTTTTAACTCTTCCAGCCAGTTGGCTCAACGACAGGCTTTCACACAATTGCACTGCTTGAGCTCCGTATTTTCTTCAGGACTGCTCCGCAGGACGGAAGTTCTTTTAAACCGCTTCACATGCTTTTTCATTAAATATTCCTTCTGGCATAATTACAAAGGTACCTTCTTTATCTGCTTCCAAAACACGTATTTGATGGTCAATGATGCTCCTTGGGAAACCAGCTCGCAAACTTAGTAGGTTTAACAAGCTTCTTAGGTACATATTTGTCATTAGCTTCTTTCATTACCGACGTCAGTTCTCTGGTCGTAAATTTAGCTCCATTTGAAGCATATAGCTCGGACCAATCGTATGATTCGACATACTTGAACGGGCTCAAGTAATCTCCGTTTTGATAGAAATAACTGAATTTTGCAGGTTCTCGAGATAAGCAAGGCAAATAGAATTCGACCTCGAAGGGTGGGTGATGGGCATCATCCTTCACTGAAGGGTGTGACGAAGCGGCCAGCGTGCCGATAGGAAGCTCAATAAAAGCAGGTCAAGTGTATTGCCTGCAGCATTCGTGAGATCATTGTGCTGGGAAAGCCCATAAAAATCGACAATCGGCAAAAACCAGAAGCCTTGCTTTCTGTAAGGTACTCACAACGATCGAAACCGCAAATAGTCCAGTCTACGCCCAGAAGGTTAAAGTCGCCATATATTTGCACTTTGAAATTGCTAAAATCAATTCCCGTTGTCAAAGCGTCAAAGTGTGAAATAAAGGGTGCGCACTGCGATTTAGGTGGGGAATAATAGTTTCCTATGAGGTAACTAGAACGGTTGCATAGTAAAATCTCAAGCCATACGCACTCGTCGCAAGTCTCAAGGTCACTTCTTCGGATTGCCTTTAACTTGCTCAAAACTACAATTAGCACCCCTCCGCCGAACCTTTGATCAGTGGCGCCATAGTCGCGGTCTCTGACAAAATACAGTGTAATGTGACAAAAAATATTGTGAATCAAGAATTTTGCGACATAACCAAGTCTCAGGAAGGCAGATAATGTCAAAAGAGGAAACCGCAAGGCTAGACAAAAATTCGTTTGCCTTCGTTCTTAACCCGCGAACATTTTGGTAGAATAACTTAATTGTATTATCCATTCCCGCCATTGTAATCTAGTGATTCAGAGACGCGCGAGACATTTAGTTTACCGAAGAACTGGTGAAACAGGGAACCTTCCGGCCAGACATCAGGAGATTTTAGTAGCTCGAAAGCCTCGTCATACACAGATATATGAAAAGAAGAATAAGAGGCAAACTTTGTCTTAATTTCCAGCAGGATGCCACTTTTGTTCTCAGAACAGGTTTGATAATGTCTAGCACATCTGCTGCGGAAGTGTCCGGGTCTTATCTGCACACGAACAGTGCTTTAGACGTCGACTTGCGCGGCTACAGATTTTACCTTGCAGATCTTAGATGTTCCACTAGAGGCCTTAGCACGGCGACGAGACATCCATGGTGTAAAACCGTCCTCGGTAGTGATTGTATGGGCGTTCTCACGCTGATAGAGTTGGCCCTCCCAGTCAGCTTTCGTCGACGTACCTTCCGACGGCACACTGGCTTGCTGGTTCAGCGCCTCATCTTGTCCGCTGAAGTTGGATACACGTTGGAGCCGACGAAGACGGATGACCGAGGGTCACAGGCGCAGACGTCGCAGGTAGAACAGCACTCGAGTGTGGCGAAGCGACAGCAGCATAATTCGTGGGCGGCGCAGCCGGTGTCGGTTTCATACTCGGAAGGCATCTGCGGATTTGTGAGAATTCGGACCGAAGGCTGTTATTATCTGCCCTCAAGCACTTCCACTTCCGTCACGAGCAGGTCCAACTTGTTGAGAATATTTGTGAACATAAGAACAGCCTTCGATGGAAGCAACTCACCGTTCACAGTCGGCGTGTTTACTGTTGCTGATTCAACGTTGTTCACGACATTCACTTCTTCGATATCAGTTATTTGGGGCGATCGACGAATGCAGGATGGGCCCTTGTAGGCGCTGACCTCAGCCTCCATGAACATGTTGTATTCTTCGCTTCACACATCGGTGCATTTACAATAAAAGTGGCGATTACAGCCGTCCGAGCATCTCAAATACTGCTGCTTTCCGTAGAAACGGTTTGAGCGCGACCCACATACAGTTTTTTGAAGAACGTCCTTATCAGGCGCGTCGGCGGAATCGTCCCTCGATTGAGGGAGCATGATAACAAGCGAGCGCGTCAGCTTGCGACTGCATGCAGCCAGAGCGAACGCTAGAACGCTTAACTGCGGTTAAGTGTGCCCGTGATTCAGATGGTGCGATTTTCTTCTGCGAAATCGGTGGAGCGATGAACCGCACATGCGAAACTTCGCGTCCCCTTTCACATTGATTGAGAACACATGCGATTTTCCGCATTTGCGAAGCACATGGTTGGAACCATTGAATTCGTTTCATGTAACTTTCTTCGATATCTAACAAAACAATTTAAAAAAAAATTTATTTATTACCTTTTGGCAAAAAGTACGCGCTATACTTATATTTAGGGCTGATTCAGACATTTGCATCGGCTTTGTTCGCAGCAACGAAAACGACGAAAACAACAAATACGACGAACACGACAAGGAAACTGGGACAAACGCAGCTCGTAACTGCTTGAGCAAGCTAGTTGTTGCGTTGCTTGGCATGTCGCTCAAGGCGAACAGTTGTCCCGGTGGCTTCGTCACGTGGACGATGTTCCATATTGAAAGAGTGCAAGCAGCAGCGCGCCTTGTCTTTCATAGAGCATGCTGGCCGCTACTCTAGATGATGACGAGTTCAGGCTGCCCTGTAAAAAGAAATACCTAATTCTGCAGAAGAAAAAACTGCTGCTCCTAGATGGAAACCCGCTCCGATGGTCGTTCCGGCCATGCTGGAAAAACAGAGCCACAGAATCGGAGTTTTACTCATCGGTAAGTCGACTTGTGTTTTTCTACGAGCAGGTTTCTGGAATACTTTTTCTCTGCAGACCCTCTTTATGCTTCATAAGGACCCGGAGCAGTTTCTAAGATATTATCGGATGATGCCCAGCACTTCTGAAAGACTCCACGCGCTCTTGGAAACAAAGCTCACGAAGCAGTATGTCGTCAGAGAGCCCATTTCGTTGCAGGCGCGGCTTGCTATCACTGTCAGGTAGAATGGCCCTCTTTTTAAACCGCAACGTTTAGAGTGGATACGAGGTGCAATTAAACTGGTTTATTGGAAGAACTCATTACTAGTTTCTCGGCATCCAGACATTAATATACACAGCAATGTTTTGTTTTCATTCAGGTAACTGTCATCAGGAACGTCAATATGGGGCCTTGCAGTGCGATTCAAGGTTGGCGTGTCAACAGTGGCATCAATTGTGCATGAGACATGTCAGTATATATGAAAGGTGCTTCGGCCAAAATACATGAAGGTAACAAAAAATATTATATCGTTCTTGGCAACTTGCAGAAAACAGGACGGTTTCACAGGGTACGAATTTAGTTGCGATTTCGCAGTTGCGACGACGCTGTTGCAGCAAACAGGCACGTTCATTGCAATTATGAAATAATCGGAGCTGCGTCAACTGTCAAACATCTTTCGTGGCGTCACCAGCGACGCTACTACGGTACGGAAAGACAACCAATAAAAACGCGGCTCATCCAACACCTACCGTATCCTTAATGGCGCTCATATGCCGTGAAAGAGTCGCTGGCGTCTCATAATGATCAAACGCTTCGTATAGAGGTCGTATTCACTGGCGGCCATAGCTTGCGCCGGTTTCTGTTGAGCGCGTGCTGTGAGTGAGTTTGCAAAACGCGTCTGCAACGTATATTTCACACCGTCAAGATTGCTCATCTTTGCGAGCAATACGCAGCAGTCCTTTTGAGCACGCGTTGCAAACAATGCCCGCCAATATGGCGTCCAGTAAATACCGCCTTTAAAGATGTAGAACATTAGGAACATCAAGTTTCATGGTGGTGGTTTTGGGCAAGTGATGAATTTAGGTTTCCCGGTGTACTCTTTCCACACACTACCAAACCAAGGAATTATACAGCATTCTAAATCAGTGGGTGTTGCAATTTTTCCGGGGGGGGAGTGGAGAGGGAGGAGGGGGGGCCTTATGTCTATATGCATCGCTCAAGAAATTCGGGAGGGTGTCGCGCCCAACCTGGAGATAATTAGAGGGGTGTTGAGAGGGGGTGGTCTTATATTTATATAAATTGTTCAAGAATTTTTTGGGGGAAGGGGGTGGGTGTCGTACTTAACCTGGAGATAATAAGGGGGGGGTGAGAGGGTGTACAAATCACTGCACCAAACTCGTCCTTTGCAACTGTTCCAAACTAGACAAGATCGCAAATATTAAGGCTAATTCTGCGGTCCCACGGGTTTATATCCGCAGCCGAAATATTTAGCCGCTAATAGCTCACGATCCAAGATTGCTGACAGCATCATAGCCTATTGCTTTGAATGCAGAACCCGCTCAGTTCAACCCGGAAAATGAATCATGCTGAAAGCCGTACTGTCAAAAATGGTTTCTCAAAAAGTTTACACAAAAGAGAGCCATTGATTTATGATCATAGGGACGAACTTGGAAAGGAAGAGCTGCAGACCTGAGGATGTTGAAGGCCCCAATGCTGTTACTACGCCACCTTCTAAAGCTGAGGTCACACATTACGCATCCTACGAATACAGTTTGCAGACAAACTTTAATTCGGAGCACCACAACATCCCTGTTTTGTATGTCGCACGGCAACCAATTCAAGAAATAGCTTGGCACGCGGGTTATGAAACACGGATGTGACGGTGAGTCGACTTCGATCGATGTCTGCAGACTGTTTTTTGTCTTTTGTATAAGCAGTGTGACACCGACCTGACTTGGGCATGATATGCTAGCTTACAAAAGTAAGTTGCGAGTGCCTGGAGCTGAGCTGGTTGGTTAAACATACTTCTGAAAGTTTCCAGCTGAACGGAAAATAAACAAAGATAGGGAGAAAAAAACAGACACAGAGCTTTTCAGATTCAGTTACAAAAGTATTCGCAATTTTTAAGCTTCAACAACTATTTATCATATTTGAGGATGCATTTATTGCCAGTATTACTATACATAAAGCAAGATTACATGAACTGCCTTTAAATAACAACTTAAAACCATGTGTGAACTTTGTGCTGAACTTCTAGCTCCCATCAAGCATCACAGACTGGGAGGAAATCGCCGAGGGCTTCGAGACAGAGTGGAATCTTCCTCATTGTGTTGTGGCCGTTGACGGGAGACACGTACAGATCGAGGCCCCTGCCGATTCTGGAAGCCTGTACTATTACTACAAGGTGCTCCATATGCGTATACAAATTGACTTTAACATTTATCACGTTTTGCAAGAGTGCATGAAGTGACGTAACATACGCCTTTTCAGGGTACCTACTCTATAGTCTTGATGGCTGTCGTGGACAGCAAGTTGAGGTTTGTGGCCATAGACGTTGTTGCGTATGGCCACCAAAGTGATGGTGGCGTCTTCAAGGCATCAATAATAGGACAGTGCTTCAGTCAAGGTGCCTTGAATTTGCCACCACCAACTCAGCTGCCACCTTCCCATATTATCGCCCCGTACGTCTTTGTTGGAGACGAGGCATTTCAACTGAGGACCCATCCTGGCAGATAGCTCAGTGATAATCTTGGGATATTCAACTATCGACTGTGTAGAGCGAGGTAACCTTTAGAATTGTCGCACTTGCATTAGAATAACAAAAACACAGTGTTGTCTTTGTCCCATTTCCTGGAGGTGCGTCGAGAACGCATTTGGAATTTTGGTCACTGAATTCCGCACCTTCCGCAGGCCAATCGGCCTCCTCCCAGACTACGCCACCGGAGTCGTGCTCGCAGCTTGTGTACCGCACTCCTACCTACGAGACAACAAGTTGTACATGCCAGATGCCTGTGCTGATGAAGTCGACCACTTCGGCAACATTATTGATGGCCAGTGGCGCAAGGAGGCCTTTCAGCAGACGTACCCATTGTTGCACCTGCCGTGGCTGAGATCGCGGCACCTAAACCAATCTGCCCGAAAACGCAACACAGTGGCCACCGCCGTGAGAGACCTGTACTGCAGGAACTTTGTAAAGGAAGGTGCAGTGTCATGGCAAAGGGAACGCGCTGGCCTGCAATCCTAAACGGTGTCATTGGTATTGCGTCTAATCCCCAAGTTTTCAAGTTTTTTTTTGTGTGTGAGGATCATCTGGTCTATTTCCGTTGGAACAGAGAGCTGAGGCCATCATTAGAAGAATACTGTGCCGCTGTGAGTTAGCTACTTTTGAACGGGCGCTGTGGTGTGAGACGGCCTGCGTGTCAGGCCCACTAAGACTTTAAACAGAGAAAGTGAAACATCTGTATTGTACCAAGACCAATGCTACTGGGGAGAGATAAAATTAGGGGCTCTCCTTGTCCATGTGCGTTCTTAATGAGCTTAACTAGGAGTGGCCATAATTTATACAGTGCTGCCCGCGGAGGAGAGACCCGATCCTCCCAGATCCTTGGTTGGATAAGTGGGGCGAGTGTTTTCACTGCATGCTCTGCCAGGATCCTCAACTGACGCGCAGTCCTTAACTTGGTGAATGAGAGTTATTTGGGTAGTCTCCGAAGTATGCGCATTTAGGTGGTTCAGGGAGATCGGCCACGTGCTGGAGGATAGTGTAGTGTTGAGAGGGAGTGTGTTTGTACACGCCGAAGAAGCTTAGCATCTGTTCTCTCTGCAGTGTGGGGTGGGCAGTAGGGGGTTAGGTGGTTATGGCGAAACTATTACAGAAGGCACGGTGAGTTTCCTTCTCATCGTGCCTTGCGTTGTAGCTTCCGGGTCACATAAGGGTGGAATTCGTCTAGACATTGATAAGGGGTACGTACTGGGATTGTCGGCGGCGTGCGTAGTTGAGTGGACGGCCTCGCAGCATCGGTGCAAAATGCAGATATTTGCCTTATTGCGCCAGTGCACCCCAAGACTCCAGCAACGTGTTATGTTCCTCTTTATTCTTATCTAATGTCCGCCAGGAAGGTGAGCCAGTACTTGATTTTTTTTTCTTTTGTGCTCGCTACTTTTTTGTTTTGCTAGTTGTTGTTACCTTTCAACATTTGAAGAGAGTAATAAAATATTTCTTCGTGGATCCTGATGTCACCTCTCTAGTTCATTTTCACACTGAACCTGTTGCCTGTAAATCAGTCAAACTTTTTTTGTATAGAATGGGTTGTGGTTTTTGCCTCTTTTACGGACAAACTGGCGGACACTTTTCGTAGCAGGTATAACCCAAAGTAAATTGACAGGGTACCGGCTGATCCCCCAGGGGGAGGTGATATTCTTTGGTTTGAAATATACGCTTGGGCCTATGATGCTCAAGCGTATTTTTACTTAACATAGAATGCGTTTTGTCAGCCGATTTTTATAAAATGAACCACACCAAATGGACCACACACACATCGTGTGAGTGTGTGATAATGCAAAACATATTCTGTACTTCCTCAGTCTATGTCAGCATGAAGAAGCTTACGTAAATGTTTAGCTTTCTTTTTATTCAAAACAATATTAGCGATTGCGAACATGACAAAAATAAAGATAAAGGAAACGACATAAAAAGTTGACCGCATCTCCACGTGGTGAATGATGTTGATTGGGGCGAAGCTCTGGTTGTGCTTGTCTGCGTAGACGCTGAGCCGCAGCATGCCAGAGCCTTTCGTGCGTTTTCATCCGTGTCAGAAGAGAATGTGTGGTATGGAACGTGGTTATATACGCATTTGAGCATTTGACCGCAGCGCCCTCTCGTCTATAAGCGTTGAGCCAATGCATGCAAAGTTTAACGCGGTTATATAGGCATATGACCGCAGCGCCCTCTCCTGTATAGACGTTGAGCGGCTACATGCAACGTTTCATCCATGACAGAAACCCCAGCTCTTGAGTTACCACCACATCTCAGAGCCCCCTACTCGTCCCGCAGTCGTGGCCGAGGGGTTAAGGCGATGGACTAGAAATTCATTGGGGTCTCCCCGCACAGGTTCGAATCCTGTCGACAGCGCAAACATATCTTTTTCATCATTTTTTTCATAATCTGTTTTATCTTTTTTCATCTTTTTTTCATCTTTATTTTTCTCTACAAGAGCACGTGAGCACGTGCTCACGTGAGCTTACGAGCACCGAGCACGAGCACTGGACGCCAGACGGACACTGGAGCGGACGGATTGGCCCCGACCGCCGAGCGAGTACGCTGGCTCTTCCTGGGCTCTAATGCAGAGATGGCCCCTAGACCCTAAGGAGCTCTTCGCCCCTAAGACAAATGCTGCCAGATGTAAAGGAAAGCCAAAACAATCATGTTGGTGAAATAATGACAAGAGATGCGTGAAACCAAATTGTCACAGGATTTGTATGAGAAATGCACAGGCATTTATCACAGTCGTACCATCCCAAAATAAAGGGGCGAGGGGGGGGGGTAGCAGCACTCAGCTGGGAGCAAATTGGTTTTACGGAGGCTAATTTTGACGAAAAATAGTAAAGTTAAACTGCTGTTTCTAACAGAGAACGCGCGTGCCTGCCACGAGCGCTCTCATAAAATCTCGCTTGAAAGTATGCTCGTATCTGGCCCCTCGTGAATCCAGTGCGAACGCGAACATGTGTGTCTACATACCAGAAACAATAGAAGCAGGGCAGATGGGCCAATGTACACCCCGCCTGCGCCTGTGAGGACCTCGGCAATGAGAAACTGCCTGCGCAGCACTGGAAGGAGCTATCAAGCGCGCCGCGTTGATTTATCTAGCACTCGCTTGGCTCGCGTCTCCCGCGTTTACATATCAATAGTTGTTGGCACCCCGTAAAAATGTAAAACTTGATTTTTATCAAATAGCTTTAATTACAAAATGCCGTTCAGCGTTTCTCGGTTTCTCGACAGGCCTTCATGTCATCTTCTTACAGATTTGAAGAAAACATATTTCTACTATGCAGTGAGTAACATACGCAAAGTGATCGAACACAAGCCGCAATTGTTGTCGCCTTCATTTTTACGAAGGAAGCAAGCACAACCCTCGCGTAGTACGCAAACGCCAACTCGTTCTAATGGCGAGCTCAAACGTACATCCCCGGGCGAAAAACATTCACACATGAGAAGCACATCCGCCGCCCTACCCCCGCAGCGAATTTTGAAGACGACGACGTAGATGACGCCTTTTTCGTATTTTTCATTCCCACGTTACTATGACCACCGTGATGTCTTTCACGAGCCGCGTTTTATTGGTTTGTCCGTCCCCTTCGCAAGAGCGGCGTCGCAAGGAAAGTTTGCCAAAATACGGAAATCGCGAATTTGTCAAATTCGCACCGCAACTACGCTGCGTGTCGCAAGAACGGCGTCGCAGTTGCGAAATCGCAGGCAACTTCACTTCATGTGAATCAGGCATACACCGGTATAACACGGGTATTACAGGACCGACAACCACTTTTGGCGAACGCGGATAGGCGTACCTCGAGACCACGAGCGAAAGCCGCACCGCAGTTTCTTTGAGAAGCCTTTCCGTAGCTGCTATTTTAGTGCTGCGCCGCCATTTTATTCAAGTGTAGCACGAGGCACGGGCTTATGTATTGTCGTTATCGATGATTTGTTTCCATCTGCAAGGCATACAAACACATCAAAAGGCTTTACAGAGGGCATGTGACTCTTCTGTGTTACTAGGGGCTCAAGGAGCGCGAGGTTGCGTGGCACGTTCTTACCGCTAGATTGGTTCCACAAGCTTAGCATCGGCAGCGGTCACTCGAAAATCGAAAGGGAAAGCTCGTCGCGCGGCACCGAGACACAGCACATTGCCATGGCATAGCTCTGTCATACTCGGGTCACCTCTCATTGGTCCTTTTTTGCTGGACCATTCTCAGGCATAACGACAAAACTGATATCGGCGGTGTCAAGCAGAGGACTCAAAGTCGCCGTACGTGCAAGCTCGTAAAAAATCATGAGCCCTTCCACTCTGGCAAGGTGGATGACCACCGAAGCTGTTTAGCTCACGGCACAGACGTGACGCAGAGCTTGAAACAGAGGTACGAACACATTTATTGTCTCGATCGGTGGTCATCGCGAAAAAAGGATGCGCACGAACATCTATTGTTGTCTTGATCGGTGTGAAGCAGGTTCGGCAGCAAAGTGGACCTTCTTGAAAGCCGTCTTTTTTGTCGGTACCTTGGTTCCGTTTTCATCAGATGTCCTTAAAGGGACACTGACAAGGTGTTTAGCTCGCCGAGGTTTTTAGTTGTACATGACATATGAGAGCCCAACTACCCAGACACAATTGGTGACTCGAAATTCGGTTTCTTTCCGCCCGAAACCACTCGACTCCAGAACTGGCCTGTTCGAGTCTCGTCACTCTCTTTTCCGTGGTAACGGGCCGCATCGATCGACCACCAAGCATGCGATGCACCACCAAATTTAATCAAAGTCGTTGGTCACTGAAGGCACACACTAATATTAAAAATAGAAGAAAATATGAAACCCATTTTTTGTATCTTCTAAAGCTGCAAATATGTTATATGAAAAAAGTTCCACAGAGAACCGGAAGTTCTGTGCGTGTCGTTTCGCGTATTGTGGACCGTGGGCCCGGACGGCGATGGCAGCGGATTGGGCGGGCGCGGGATCCTACTTCAGAACTGTCGTTCGCAGTACCGGCGAATCTGTCTGCTTTAAAAGAGAAATTTGGGACTGATCAAAAGAACTGGAATTCATCCGTACGACACGCCCGACCACCAAGCCGATTTGCACGAAGACGTCGCCGAGCCGTCGCTCCCTTCTCGTGGCTGAAGACATCGCTCGCGCAAGCACTACGCTAATGACGTGTCTACTTCGAGTTGAATATGCACGCGTACGATTTCTTTACTAGGTGCGAATGTCGCCAATGCGTGGTGCTTCCTGACTTCGACCCGGGAGTGCTTTTTGCTTGAGGAAAATCAGCAGCAAACTTTCCAACTTGCAGCTTACAGCTTACCTGCTGAAGTATTACTACGGAAAGAGATCCACTATCATGTGATCCACCAGTAGCTCAGCGGGAACGACGTCCGCTTCACACGCGGCAGGACCGGGTCGATCCCCGGTGATGGCACTTTCTACTTTTTTATTTTTCAAACGTTTTTTGATGTTTACATTTCTTTCTTTGCAATGTATCACTGAAGAAACAAATAAAAATCAACAAACAAATGATGTGGACAAAACGTCGCTGAATTAAATAAAAATAAAATTTCCTTTTTTTTTTTTTTTGAAACCTGCGAACTCAATGTAATCACTTTCCACAAAATGCAAGGAGCATATAAATCAGGCAGCGTCCGCTTTCCGAGGTGCCCGTTAATGTTCTGACAGGAATTGCAGCCAGCCATTGGTCCCGATCTTGTTGATCTTTCGGAAACGCTGTCGCACAATGCCACTTTTTTTCGGACGCAGGACATGTGAGCCAGCTCTTCACGCAACATCTTGGGTGTATTCTTTTCGGAGCCGATCATGGAAATCAACCACGGGCACTCACTACTCATCTCCAACTCCTGAATGTACAAAACAACTCATCTTGTAGTACACGAACAGCGAGCGGAACAAACGTAACTGCAAAATAATCGGCAAACAGTTCCCGCTAACGCCGCATGTCGTCCGCTACGCAGAGGGGAAAACAAAAAAAAACAAAGCGCACGGTCGGGTGTAGCCACGTACTTCCGCCACTCTCCTCCCACCCTCCGACCTCCGCGCGCGAGTTTCGGTTTCGCTTTCGAGCAGTTGCGTCTTTGGCTTTATTAAAAAAATACGCTACCCTCGTTGCAAAATATTAATTGGGTAGTCCTCCGACACCATAATAAAGCGCCTGGCAAAAATGAAAAATTTTTGTGGGTGTCAGTGTCCGTTTAACTAAGCACGCAAGGGCTTGGAACGACAACAAAGAAAGGGCGGTGCGCTTCCCTCCTCCTCCTCTTGCCGCTGAATTTGTTCATGGGTGACGTGAGGACGAAGTCGTGACGTCATTTTCACCGCACAAGTTAGCGGGGAAACTGAATTGGGGTTGAGGTCACGTGTCGTCGATTTCCCCGAGGGAAATTTCCTGCAAAATTTAGCGGGGAAATATTTCCGCTAAATTTGACAGGAAATTTCCTTGCCAAAAGTTTCGAGAAAATGGAGTTTTTGTTGACGCACACAAAAATCCAAGGAACCTAGCCATTAACAGATTCGCTGTAAAAAGCAACAACCACAGTAAATGCTCTTGCTTGGGGCATTTGGTACTGGTGTCGCTATTACGTTGAATCTGTTGAAAAAAAATCTAGCGAAAACGATCCTGTCAAATTTATTTACACAAATACGCATATGTAAAGACATTTAGGCTTTCCCTAATGGTCTTAAAATCGATTGGAGACACCTCTAGTACGTACCACCATTCGTTTTCTCACATGTGTGATTTAAGCCATTTCAATTTCAAAATTGTCTTAATGTTCGCTCATAAAAGTGAAAATAGTCATTATTTTGAATTTTATTAAAACTCTCCAGCGCTCTCAAAAGTAAATTCAATGGTCGTACGACCTTCATTGCATCTTCTTAATAAACCTCTGAAATAATCAATACTTCGTTGCATTCCTGAAACGCGGGTTTTTGTAGCGAAATTTGCCCATCGGGTGACAAGTGGGTGAATCTCCCCTAATACCACTGCATAAACTTCGTCAGATTCGGCTCACTGGGCTTACTAGTCCTGCCAAACCAGGGAAAGATTGTGAACGTCAAAGAACAGAGGGACATTTCGAAGCATTTCGGACATTTTTGTACCGCTAAAAGAAAGTTATCCCCAGGCTTCATGTTTATACACGGTGCTTGCACTCGTCGCGACTGCTGATGAATCGGCACCGTGCCACCAACCTGCACTGCTAACACATATGGCCGTACGCACTGCGTCTCATCTCATCGTTCGCCGCCATGTTTGCTTTTCACTTTTCGGCTTTGGCTCGGATACGGAATCGGTCAATATTCAGACTTCTCCAAAAGCTCGCTTCACCTCCAATGTCGGACGTCATAGCGAAGTCGAGCGACCATTAGCCGCGTCCGCAATTCTGCCTGAGGTGATTGACAGGCCTCGATGATGTTTCAGCCAAATTTTTCTCGAGAAGTGAGGAGCACGCGCAATCCTATTCGGAGGCGCGCCACTTTTCGGTAGCGTTAACACGGATCATATATTTACCTAAACCTAGTTTCGCGACACAAGATTCGCCAAGATGCATCGTGTGAATAGCCCTTAAGACACCCCAAACACATCGACAAATTCGACTCAACAAATGCAAGGATATTGATGAAGAGCGTCGTTGGAACCGTATGTGACTTGGACCGAGATGGCGTAGCGTTTGACTACAACATCCGGAGTCTTACCGTCTTGGTTGGATTACGACCACGACTGAAGACCGATTTCCGCAGTTGTGCTTCGCTACCCCATGATGACTTACGACTCCGACTTTCCGGAGGTTACTTATCTAAGAACTGTAGCTTACCTTCAGAACAAAGTGTCACAAACCTTCTGGAATCGGCCATTAGCCTTCTGCGACAGCCGAGCTCTTATTAAGGGATAAAATAAAGAATAAGATTATGAATATGAACTTGTGTGTTTTTCGTGAAACTAGCTACCGCGCTTTATACTAAGCAGGGTATGCTTGTAGCTCCCAGTCATAATGCACCGTAAGTTTTCACAAAGTAGTCGGACGCTACTAATATATTTGAGGGGCCTTTTTTTGTGCTTCGTACGAAGCACGAAGCACAGCAATCAATCCAATGATTCTAGGATAACACGCTAAAAAACACGGACATAACGAAGGGGGATCTGGACAAAATACGCCGTGTCCTGTTGAGGTCTTCCTTCGGTTTGTCCGTGATTTTTGTCTATTCTTCTGTGATGAGTAACCAGCTAGCCCAACATGCCATCTTAATTGAATTATTAGCATTGTAGGCGACATCTTAATTTTTGGATACGGTGACTTGTAGCAGATTTCGACATAATGTTTTCAAACGTTGCGTTCTTAAACGCTGCATAGTGAATTTAGGTGCCAGCCAAGAAATACGCCGAGCGTGCCAATGCTCCTAAGAAGGCATAACTACAGAACAAAAATATAACATGACGTACAATGTACACATTCTTAAGGAACAGTTCTCCCCCGTCTCTTCTGGGCACTGCGCGTAACAAGGTAGGTCACATTTAAACTGCTAATTTGTCTATTAATTGTTAACGGCCTATCATTATGAAGCACAACCATGCATGCATTAATAGACACAATTTAAAAATCAAGAGACTACCAAGCTAATTTATAAAATCAAAGTGAGATCGCAGGAGAGCTAGTGTATGGTTACCATTTTGTTGAATTACTTATGACTGGGGCGAGAAACCCAGGAAACACCGAACATTGGAAGATAAGGAAAAAATAATGTTACACCTTTATCATTTTTCTCCCACTATTTCCTAGGTTCCTCGCCCCAGTCTGGGGCAACTGCGTTCTCCATGTAAGATTGAACTACAAGGTTGTTCTTTGTTGAAAACTTCACGTTAATTAAATAATTTAATACGCCAATAAAATTACTGTCCTAACTGACTCGGCGTCCCATTTCGTCGATACCGACGTTCCCTAGACACGGCTGCGTTTCGTCAACACGACATGATCCCATCGCCGTCCATGTGCTACGGTGACGAGATCGATGTTTATCTCACGCACAGCAAAATATCACAGGTTCTCGCCATCGCGTTGTGCATTGTTAAGCAGAGTACAGGGGCGTTTCGTCGGACTATACCTTCGCACAGCAACACAGAAAAAAATGAGATAAACATGCACACGTTCATTTGAAAATTTTAAAGCTTTTTTTATCAATGAGGGGCCTGAACGAGGAAAAACCATAAGAAGACAAAAATGGGTGTATACATTGTCTCTTGAACGGAAACCACAACAATACAAGTGTCGCAAATTTTTTATTGAAATTTTTGTGGCTAATAATTAAAAATAGATACTCTCGCAAATAAAGTTGAAGGTTGGTCATTTGAATGGTCTTAAGAATTTAAATTTACTCGGAGCCATCCTCTTTTGTTCCCAGATAAACTTCTAGAGGACCTTCCGGCTCCGCCTAGGCAACACAGGGATGGGGCATGGCGGAAAGATGGGTGGGAAGGGGAGAGGGGTAAACATCAGTTGTTTGAAATGCGACTTCGTACCTCGTGTTGTGTTTAGATTTTATCATCCCTCACGTCAAGGGAATGGCTACAAACAATCTATCTTTTCCACGGGGCGGCATCTGTAAATTATAGTGGTAGCCAGTAGAACGATGCGCAGTTGGACTTCCCTTATTTTGTCCGCTTGCAAAAGCTATTTCAGCCTAGCTATTTTCGCCAATATTACGAGCAGGATGTCCATAAACGGAAGACGTCTCCAAGCTTTTATACAGGAAAACACTAACTCCTTCCTAAGAGGACTCTCCTTTTTATGTCCATTTTTTTCTTTAGTTTGCTGGCCACACCAGCGTGGAGTCACGTCCAGATATGAGTTAATCTCATGAGCCCTTAACGATGATTCGCGTCCGCTCTCCTGTCATCCCCGGTCAGCCCTCGACTGACGCTTGCGAATGCCCAAGCACCGTGGACACTCTCTACAGCCAATTGCAAAGAAGCAGGTGGGGCCATTGCTCTCCGTACACCTATCTGTAGATCGTGCGAAGGGCGCTTTAATTCGCCTCTTATCTGGTCTTGACGCCCACAAAATGTCCGCCTCTGAAGTCTCGATGGCGACGGAGCCATACGTCTTACTCTGGTTCTCCCATGTGGCTCGAGACATTGCCATTGCGCTACAGGGACGCCTCTAGAGCAACGGCAATGTTGGTTCCGCTTGTGCCCAATTCCTGGGCACAAGCGGAGCCAACGGGGTGCGTTCTCATCTCTCAGGGTTCATTTTGTGTGTCTGTATTATACAGTACCTTACAATACTTTTTTGAGGAGTTCAGTATTTATCACGGAAGAACCTAAGCGCCGAAAGTGGGAATGAGTGGCTGACACGGTGATCACTGTTAGCAAAAGTATACACACCCAGACATGTAACAAAGAATACGTGTCCCGCGTCCGACAGCCCGACGGTCGTTTTCATGTCCGCGACAAGCGTGTTGGTATAAGTATTCATCTAGTGGAGAGAACGAAACAGAGAGAGGACTAACCTCAGATAAGCATATTCTTTAATATTTAAGTATTCATCTAGTGAATGCAATAAAACGAAGAGAGGAGTAACCTCAGAGAGGCATGGTCTTTAATATTTAAGTATTCATCTAATGAACGAAATAAAACAGAGAGAGGACTAAATACAGACTTAGATACATTTTTGTATATAAGTATTCATCTAGTGGAAATAATAAAACCGATAAACTACTAAACACAGATGGGCATATTATTTCGTATTTAAGTATTGATCTAGAGGAAATAATAAAACCGACGGAGTACTAAACAAAGAAGTGAACATTCTTTAACGTGCCCTTTTGTCTCTTTTATTCCTTCCATTTGTGTCTAGAGTCGAGGGTATATCTACCTCTTTTATTCTTTCCGCGAGATGAAGGTTTAATTTTCATCCGGAGCGCTCAGTGTATTTATTTTATTCACGCACAAGTTTTGTGATTTCTGCACCATTTAGCGGGTATTTTCTTAGGTGGCTCTAAACGTTTCGATGACTTTCTTGCGTGCAGTTGCTAACACCGCCCATAGTCATTCAAAAAAATCATCCACCAATAATACTTTCGCAAAGCATGTTGACCTATAGTGTTTCGGAGCACGTTGTCTGCGCAACCACTTTGGATGTTCATTTGTCATGATATTTCCTTTTGGTTGATCCGGAATGGTTTTCATATTCATTCGCAGAAAAAAGTAGGTAGCACAGCTCTTATAGAACTATCTAGAAATTAAGCAATAACTAAAAAAATGAGTACCGGTCTTATGCAACATTCCAATGCATGAAAACCTTTGGCCTTGTATGATAGGTTTCATTGAGGCCCTCGAATTGCGGTTCGCGTGCTCCTTAGAAGCAGTTCCGTAATTCTTATTGTCCTGCATGAAGGGCAGGAAGAAGAGGAAACGAGGTGGCAAGCCCAACGCGTCCGTTCTGTGCTCGGGGCAGACGCTGGGCGGAAGAACACCCGGGTGCCACGCGATGGGAATCCCTTCTGTTTTTCCCACAGTTGCGTCGTGCGGCCGGCCGGAGCTCGCGGTGCAGGTGTTTGGTAGCCGGCCAGCTCTCTTCGAACTTGGTACGCAACTCCCACTGCCATTGCTGGAGATATCAGAGTTAGCTTCGCTATGAATGCAATTCTGCGCGAAATTCGTGCTGCGAAGCCACGACCCGAAGTGATCTAGATATCTCTAAGCCCAAATGAAACATTTAGCGCCTACTCCGTGCTGCTCACTTCGGAGTCAAGATTGTCGCGCCGCGAGCTTAAGGGAAAGGTGTCGCTGCATTCGCGATGAAAAATGTATGCAGAGCGGCTGGGGTTCAGGCGACCGTGTGGTCTGCGCAGCGAACACCGCGTGCGTCGTTGGCTGACTTTACTCCGCGCTGCGAAAGCAGCAGCCAATGTCTCCGGGTTATTCTTGGTTCGCATCTAATAAGGAAGAAGGAGGAAGAAAGAAGCAGCCCTAATCCCGCGGCGCTCTGGCGCGGCGGTCGTGTTCTGCAGTCGACGACGCAGCGTGGCTACGAGACGACATCGGGAATTTGCATAAGGCCAGACGCGAGGAGGGGACGCTCCCTTCTTTTGTGCGGCCGGGCGTGTGTATGAGCGCGGATTTGGAGGCCAAACAGGAATCTCATTACCCGGGCGGCCGCTGCAAATCCTCCGTGCGGGGTGCTTCTCCACGCAGCCCCTTTCCAGCCCCATTCCCTGCTGCTCCCCGTCCTGTGGACGACGCAACCTGGCAGCAAACGGCTCGGCGCCGCTAATCCCGCGGACGTGTGGCAACCGGGGCGTGCGGCGTCCACGGGTAACCGATCCTTCGGGCAACGGGGCAGCATCCGAGCTTTGCGAGGCCCCGCATGCCTACTCCCGATGAAATACGGCTGTCGCAAAATCGTCCTTCCCTTCGGAACAAATCTTTCGACGATTGGGCTTCGAACTGGAGTGTTTACCGCTATGTAGAAACCATACCCCAAGAGGTGTAGAGCGACATCGAATGCACTGGCAGAAGATGCTCGCTCTGCGAACTGTTTTCTTTGCCCGAGCAATTGTTCAGAAAGCGCCCTTTAAATCCACTGTCTACGTCCCGGCGCTTACGTACAATCCTCTTTTGAAAGAGAAATACCACCTTGTGCCAACCGACCCTATCGATTCTCCTCTTTCAAGCAAGGATTACGGCGTTCGCAGCTTCTGAAGAAAAATAAACAAAAAACATCATCTTGCATGAACCTAGCATTGCGGGTTGCACTGAAGATGTCTTGCCTCGTGATGTAAGACCGTGGTCGGGTAGCTGTGTGTACTCAAGACAGGTTTCTTGGAGGTATTATGTGCCAAATCAACGAAGAACATCTGGCTCGCCCCAGCGGAAAGCGAGATTAATTTCGACCACCTGAGAGTTTTTTGGCGTACAAACCCTCGATAAAAAGCAATACGTAAAAATTATTGCGGGTCGCCCATCTGTTTTTGTCGCAAGAGATGCATACTGAGGTTAGAATTAAAAAGAGGCTGTGTAAACGGTGTTCTACACATTACTCCTCAAAAGAAACGTACTACACTTGTTCGCCACTTGGCCTTAAAAACAACTAAGTACGTTACTCGCTTCTTTTCTTGGAGAATAACTAGATACGTTACTCGTTCCCGAAAAAGTAGCTAGATAGAAGTACCTCGTTACTAGTAACGCGTTACGTGCTTGTCTGATTGAAAGTACATTTGCAAATACCGAACCAGTACCCGTACTTCGGCGTACTTGAATTGGATTCACATTTTACTATCAATGTACTGAATATGAAGAATTAAGGCACATTTATAGTAAACTTTAGTAATTATGCTATAAAGTATCTTTAAGAACACTTGTTCACTTTAACGTTTACTTAAGGTGTACGAAATATGTGTACCACCAGTAATTGTAGTGTTTTTTTTTCCAGAGCTTGATGCGTATTTGGAGGTGTTTACGGTCGTCGAACGTTGCTGGTTTTTGGAGGGCTGGTTGTTGGTGGTGTGGACTCGGGAGAGGGATGGCCAACACGGCTTGTGTTCAGCTGCAACACAAAACGTTACTGGAACTTTTGATAAGTGCAATGAAACCGAGAGCTTCTTGCGCAAACGTTCTCCGTTTCGAAGCTCCATTCTATCTTAACTACACATCTTCGTACAGAAGCTCTTGTTTCCATCCGTCTGCATGGTGTCTTGAGCAAGCCAGTGCTTCCCCAAGTTCCTGAAGAAGGCGCCTCAGCTGCAGGGATGATATGTGCTAGCTGGAGTTTGAAAGATACTTAGTTATTCATATAAATGGTAGGCCTAAAACATCCCTCTTCCCCTCTACTTGTTTCTTACCTACTAAAGTAGTAAAATTATGACAAAAATGACGAGTAAACAGGCTTAATAAACCGGCGGGAGCGCGGGGCTTTACCATGCTTCACTGCCCTACGATGTCGCTAACTCGTCGAAATGCCCGGGGCAATCACAAGAGAAAAAGAAGGCGAGCACTGGGGGGAAAGGGGGGGTGTAAAGAGGCGACTGCGGGGGTGCTCAACTTTAACTTTACCAGCATGCTCTAATGTGTGAAGCTTGACTTCGTACGTTCATTTCTACACGAGACGTACTTACGGTCTCACGTGATGGTATGCATCCAAGAAAATAAATATATATCTTTGAAATCTTTCCTTGATGCGAGTTCTCGACAACACGACGAAACAAGGTTCGACACTCTAAGCAAACCATATAATGGTCGCTATTTCAGCTAAGATTATATTAAAAATGAACGCGAAATGTATAGCGTAGTGATACTTCTTGTGTTTGTGAGGGACAGTTGTTTCGTTGGCTCGCCGTGGGAGTGATGTTCCTACGTCCAGAGTGCTTTTGGAATAAGTGAAGAATGGAACCGGCTTCTGAAGTAGGTCGCAGTTTGTGAGGGTGTTGATTTTTTTTTTGCAGCGTTCATTATTTATATTTAATACTTTGTCCATTTTTGCTCCTGTCATTTCGTACTTGCTATATTGATTTTCAGTACATGCTTCACTGTGTTGTGTGAAATTTGTATTATGTCCCTCTTTCTCCGTTTCGATGTACCACATCTGGGTAAATTTATATCCCAAGCTTTTTTTTTTTGCTTTTGTTACGTTTTGTGTACACCCAGACCTAATGCAGCTTTCAACCGAGAGGCAGCATTATGCCTAAACAAAAAAATGAACATCAAATTACGAACGTTTATCGACTGTCGTCTAGCAACATTGTGTTTTCGAGTAGCGGGCCCATTGGACTCGGTGCTGGGGTAACGCCGACAAGGTTTGACCAAAGAAAAATGTTCGCACGGGGGAAGGAGGCGCGGGTGGCGTTTTTAGTTTTTTACCCGATCCCCCAAGGTCCTCCTGGTGATATACCACACCGCCTGCTGATAGTTACGAAACACATGCCTTGCACTGACGTCACATCATTCATTTCCCACCTCAACTGAAGAGAAAGAACGGAAAGCTGCTTTTTTTGTACAAATTTTGAGTGAAGGGTTATTCCTCAACAATCATCTAGACGGAGAATAGCGACTTCTGGTCATGTCTGGGACATACAAAGGAGAGTCCCAGTAAGAAGAGAGTTCCTCCTTCCCCACTTTTTTTGAGGTTGCCGGAGAGATGACGGCATCAAGTCTTGTGCACGGCACGTATTACAGAGGGGAAGCAAATCGGTCCAGAAGGTCGGAGGGAGCGATCATATTTTTGGCTTTTAATTTAAAGAAGTCCGTCCGTCCGTCCTTCTGCGTGTCGTGCACTCGATTGGGAATGATGCCTTTGGAGTTCGATCAGTTTAATCGTGAGTACGCACACTTCGCAAAAGATTTTCGTTGAGAAGATGAGGGTGCTACGGGTATTTTCTCCTATTCCGATAAAAAGGTCGTACATTTACTTTTTACATCGAACGAGGCTTGTCTGCTCCCTTTTCATTGTCAGTGTTATCGCTCGCTACGAATAAAATAATGTAGTTGATTATGAGAGTTCTTTTAAACTTCACGGAGGAGTTCTGTGTTCGTACTTGTATGATATTTGTAACAAACTACTCCTTGCCTTTTAGTTTATTATTATTGTTACCGTTTCACCTTCCCTGTTCGCGTTTAATTCGCAAATATTGATGGCTCTTTCGTACTTTTTACGTGATTAAGGTATCTGAAACTGGAGCTTTAAATGTCGCTGGAAAAATACTGGAATTTTGTCGCGTTTTCGTAATGCTTCTTTCCTTATAACATGCTGAACCAAACATTTTAGCGTCTATAATAAATGGCACACGATCTTTCCACGAGCAAGGAACCACCAGTGTGAGTGAGCAAACGCAACGAAATTGACGTCATTGTCCCCCACTCACGCTTAAGATGACAGTGAAATGTGTAAGATCAAGGGAAAAGGAGAATAATGATAAGCTTTTCGTCTCCACAGTGGGGTCTGGTGCGAAAGGTAAGCGATCAGTTGGTCTATCAAGCGCGTAGCTTTCACTAGTGCAGAAGAAAAGCCTGTCCTTATTCTCCTTTTGCCCAAAACCCATACACTTCACTGTCATCTTAATCGCAAATGGGAGACTGTGACGTCCATTTCGTTGCGTGTGCTCGCGCACACCGGCGGTTGCTGGCTCGTGGAAAGAACGTGCGCCAATTATTATGGACACTAAACGGCGTGGTTGAGTATCCCTTTAACATATTGGAAAGGACGCACGCGCTAGCTTTTGCTTGTTGCAAGAGTGAAAAAGCGCGAATTGTTGCACAAGCTTGCAGCTTATTGCACGAGTGTCAGGCAGTGGTAATCGCGAACCGTATGCAATCTATAGTTACAGGCGCCGTGTCATTTTAGAAGTGAAACAAACGTGTGCGTAGCTTATTCTGATCTGCATGGATAGTAGACGCTTCAAACACACACGCCATATATCAGAGCCGCTACTGCTGACCTTCTCTTGTCTTCCCAAGATACCAAGCCACTCCAGCTGGGCTTTGACGAGCCTTCAAGAAGGCCAATGCTACGGAGAAGGACATCGTTCAATATAGAATTTCAAAACCTTGTCCTGCTGGGGTAATGATGGAGCAAAGCGATCAATATAAGAGGAACCAAAAACTGAAGGTCGATTATGACAGAGCCTATGCACATCTGCTGCAAATCGTCTATAAGTCAACTATACTCCGCTTTATACTTGGTGTACAACGCTTTCGAAACTCTAATAAAAAGGGTGTATTCTGACGCCATTTGGCCCATATAGGAAACCTCGAAACTTCAGCTCGATGTACAGCGCACTGGCGTTGATCTGATGGAACTAACTTTCACGAGAGGCTTGATAACCGTCGGGTACAACTTATTAAAATTGGCCGCTTAACGACAAAAAGTTATCTTTGTTTACATCAGATCTATGCACGCACACTAACTCCACTGCAGATGCAGGAGGAAGTGAAAAGTATTTCGGCCGTGCTACTTTCAGTGTTCTTGTTTATAAAGTACGTTTTCTTTCTTTCTTTTTTTGTGTTTTTTGTTTTTTTTACTTATCGAAACGACGAATACATACGTAGTAGAGAAACCAAGAGACAAGGAGCTAAAAGGACAATACAACACCGTCTCAAAACCAGCACAACAATGATTTAGATTGACACAGTCTTTCTTGTTCTCTTCACATCCCCTGGTCATCAGCATTCGCCCCATTTGAAGGTATCAAGCAAAAGGACATGTGCACGACTGCAGTCTTAAGCGTCCTGTGAATACATCACCACTAGACCAACACAAACAGCGGTGTCGCATCGTTTAAAACGAATCATTAGCTCCCAAACAACGGTTTAATACAATTTCGTAATAAACAAAACAAATAAGAAGTCAACACACTATAAACACACTGGAGAAAAACGCGTGCACGACTGCAGTCTTAAGCGATCGGTGAATACAGCAGCACTGGACCCGCAAGAACGGCGGTGTTTCGTCGTTCAAAACAAACCATTCACTCCCAAAGAACTGTTTGGCGTAGGTCCTTTGCTTGATACCTTCAAATGTGGCGCCTGGTGATGACCAGGGTATGTGAAGAAAAGAAGGAAGACTGTGTCGAATTAAATCATTGAGCTGATTTGGAGATGGTGTTGTTCTGTCCTTTTAGCTTCTTGTCTCTGGATTTTTCTACTGCGAGTCGTCTCCAGCTCGCCTGCGTCTTTACTCTAATTACTTGAATAGATACGTGCCAATCTGAAAAAAAGAGCACCGAACAAGGGTTTTGATTTATGACCAATTTATATCGGGTGAGCAGACAAGAAGCGACCGACTCAGGGGTGTTATGTCTGTCTTCAATGTCTCGTGCTCAAGGAGGTCATGCTCTTTGGAGCGCGCAGCGGTTCACCGAAACGCGAGATATAGAACGCACAAAGAGTGAACATGATGAAAAACCTAGAACTGGGGTAGGAAAAAAAAACGCAACGGAAGGAAAAAAATGCAATGTTTTTTTCTGTCTCTTTTCGCGTTTTTCGTTTTAGCAGCCCTGATTCAGGCTTTGCATCACATTAAACTTACACCAGCTCGTCTGCTCTCTGACTATTTGTCGTGTATGAAGAGTGTACGTTCCTAGCTGCCCGCTGACCGTTGACGAGTCGCTGATAACCGCCAATCAGCAGTCAGAACATAAAGGACACTTTAACATACCTTAAGTACGTATAGAGTAGACTTCTTAGTTTACTAGAAGCGTACTTTTAACAATCTTCAAATTACTAAATGTGTACTTTGCTGCACTAAAGGATGGAATGATTTTAGTATACATCAGTATACTGGTAGTTGCTTTTTGTTTCATAGAAGTGCGAAAAATGTACGTTTTTAATGGATGCCCAAGGCACACTAACAATATACTTTTATTGTATTACTCTTGACCACGGGAAGGGACTCACAGTTACGCGGAGCCTCCTCCGCTATGAGACTTGGTCAGATTGCGGGTCCTCTAGGCCGGGATTCAAACCAGCTCAGTGTGGATATTCAGCTGGCTCTTTCACCTTAACCTCCTTAGGCGGCTTTGTGCGAGTTCACAGTTTTGATGCAAGAGCATTAACAGTCCCATAGAGCGAACCGACGTCATCAGCTTTGAAGTCGCGCCAAACGGCACCTTCCCTTTCCGAATGGAGCGAAGCCTGTCATCTGTAGCACAAATATGACGGATAGGCTGTCATTTCTTTCCAAACGTCCTTAGTCTATTCTTCCTTGACCATAATTGCGGCTTTGGCCGAGGCCCCTCAAGAATAATGAACCCATTGAAACATAATATCACAACATAAAACTGCAGTGATCATCAGGAATCACAACAAAAAAACAACTAGAAAACATTTATCATGAACATTGCTTCTCCGGAACACAAATTGTATAGGAGCATCATTATAAGCCAGAGTAAGGCGGGTTCAAATCACGGTCACTGTGCCCGTAATAGGACGACGGCCTTTTGTGGAGAAGATGCCGTATAACCGAGATTTCACTTGCAGGTAAAATACTAACAGACAAAACCAGGCGGTCAAAGTTCATCTTTAGTCCTCCGCTGGGTCGTGCCAGATGCCATCCTTTGGTTTAACACGTAAAGCGTCCCCAATGTTAAAAGAATATATGCGAAAGTGTATGACTTTTAGGACAACAAACAGAGCAGGGACAAGGACAGAGTAGAAGGCGGTAGACACAAACAGCGCTGACTTACAACTGAGCTTTATTGGCACTGACAACCTGTATAAATACAAAATTTGCCCACCCCAAAAGCCAAGAAAAGAAACAACACTAGAGGAGGACTACACGTGTTCCTAGAGTCATCCGCAGGCGCCGTTGTTCTCCGATCTGAGTAGAAAAATACACTTATTTTCCGTCAAGGCAAGTGACGGGGCACTAACACACTCTGAACCCGATTGTCCAATGGCGCGTGCTTCTATAATCTCACGTGTCAGCTTATCTTTTTGTTTTCTGATGACCGTTGTTGTCAGTGCCAATAAAGCTCAGTTGTAAGTCAGCGCTGTGTGTGTCTACCGCCTTCTACTCTGTCCTTGCCCCTGCGCTGTTTGTTTTCTGCTAATATGAATGACCAACTAGCCCACTCGTCAACACTACAGACTTTTGAGGATAACGCGACTTTCATGAAAAGCAAAAGCAGTGAATTCTAGTAAAGAAAACAAAACTTCAGGGATCGGAACTTGCAGAAGATGTATACAAATTATTTTTTCCGAGACCAACCATTTTTATATAGTTCAATAGGATATGGCCGTAGGGCAAATATCTGACCTCCTTCACAGACACGGGAGTGGTCAGACGTAGAGTACACCCCACCGCTGTTGTCTGCCGTGCACGGCAGGTTCATTGAAGGATGACGGAAACTATGCCTGTCCATATTCCAAGTTTTGTCCTTTTCAACGCGTAACCAGCACCAGCGTTCTGAAGTGCACTGCAGAGAGCTCGGCTCAGATATTCGCTTACTTTGTACACAAGCGGGAAAAAGCTTTTTCCCTTTTTACTACCGTTACCATGTACCGGAGAACGAGGAACGTTTTGTGGGGTTTCGCATTGTTACTTAGTTATTTGTGCAACAGCACTTCTTTTGAACAAGTAACCTTAAAAGTAAACATTAAAAGTAATCTTAAAAGAAACGTCGGGCACATCGAAGAAATTGGTTAGAGCTCTACAAAGTACCCTGTCTTAGTAACCTTAAAACGGTTATTCTGTGTCCAAATATTAAACCACGAAAAAAAAACATTACTTTAGTCTGCATGATAATTGTATGTAGAATTATCCGAATCAAATGTTCGGTTCATTCCTTTATTGAAAATACGTTTTTGTGAAGAAAGGCGTAGAAGAAAATTTAAATGACCTATTTTTAAATGAAAAATCCTTATGCACGGGCTGTGTAAACTACAAATAAACTAGATATTAAAAAAACAGTGAAAATAAAAGGCTCAGATATCCCTAAGCACTTCTTCTGAGTTCTGAATGCGAAAGCATGCCGCTCTACTTGCGTCGATGGTCGAGCGCGAGCGACCTCCTCGGCGCGCTGACCTTGGACACGCAGCGCCATGGGGTGGCGGTCGTTGAGACTGACGCGCAGCGGCTAATGGGAGCCTCGTTTCTTGAAACTACGACTCGCGCCAGCCAATGGGAGTGAAGCCGAAATCCATCAGCTTTACTCGCTCCTTTGAGATCGGGAAACTAGGTGGCGTTGTCAAGGCTATTCGCCTGGTTTCATAGCTGGAAAATGGCTTCACTTGGAGAGAGGATTTTAGGTGCCGTTTGGCGCGGCTTCAAAGCTGATGACGTCGTCTTGCTCCATGGGACAGTTGAGGCTTTCGCATTGAAACCATGTACTAGGCAGAGAATGTAGATTATTCTGTGGCACATGCTTTTGAATTCCCTCCCCAAAGAAGGATGCCACCTTCGTTCACAGTCAATCCGTCATCTGTCAGCAAGATCGTCACTTTCAACAGACGCTCAATGTGTTTGGAGGTAACTACATGAAGCTTGGAAAAGGTTCAACAGACGTCTTTGATGATGTCGGTGAGAGGAAGGCGTCTTTGGCAATTGTTGGACTCGTGATGAAACTTGAAATAATCTAGCCGGCAACCTTCTTTGTGGAGGGCATTTAAAAGCTTGTGCCACTTCATAACAACTACTTTGATGTTAGCGGTAATCATCTGCGGTAGCTAGAGTATGTATCTGCATTCTATTGGTATTAATATATTGGTTATCTTTCCATTGTTTACGCAGTCATCGGACATTGAGAAGAAAAAAAGCAGCTCTCGTACCAAACTAATAGTATTCTTTCGCTCAGTAGAAGGGAACGAATATATATGAAGAGAAAGGGCAAAAACGAGCTGATAAAGAAACGGTATGTGTGTGCGAGTCATCTTCTCTTCCTTCTGTCACACGGTTGTTTTATACAGACAATTCAGTTCTAAACTCAAAGATAACATTGTAACATATTTCAAGTCTCTCATGATCTGCAGTTCGTATTCCGGCTTCTGAGTTGCATTGCATTATATTTTGCACATACGCCCGTTGGTAATAGAATTCATTTCAGTGTTTGTTTTGTATTCTGCTGAGTGCTGTAAAAACTAGGGGCTGGGGTCTTGTCAAAAAACAAGTTTGTCTTCTTTATCCCAGCCCCCAGACTTTTTTTCTTTTCGTCTAAAATAAAGGCTACATAAAATAGCACTTTCAAGACTCTTCAATAGACATGTGAACGCGTGTAAATTACGTATTCCTGTATTTCATATCAGATTTTGGGAAAAACGGAATTATAAAGTTAGCCAAATATTGCCACAGAATGTACCCGGAATAAGCCGCAAAGTACCTTCATTCCGGTAACCAAGCGATGTCATTGCAATATGTCGCTGAACATTTCCAACGCCTGAAAATATGAAATGAAGCCTACAACATTGTGAGTTCACTGCATACAGGTGTTAAGGTCTCTGTAAAAGTTAAATTCCGACCACTGGGAGTCTCTGAAACAAATTCAAATTTTTTCGTCCGCGCAAAACTAAACTAAGCTTCGCTAAGCATTTAGTCTCCGTCCAAACACAGAATGCGTGATTTGCAACCGATACCAAATTTTCCGAGCTTGCCGTGATTCAAATGTTTTAGCCCTTCCCGAAGGTCTACAATAAGAAAGCCGCTGCCGATTGAGGACACCAATATGTGGAGGTTAATGGCATCAAATACAAGGAAGGGCGCCATTGTCTCGTGAACAATTGTCGAAAATCGCGTATCGGTTTGGAAATAGTAGAAGGAAGCTCCAGAATGTTGACATCAATGCAACAATTCATAGCCTTTTTTTCTTCGCTAAAAGAACAAAAGTCGTTTACAGCTCTTTTCAGGAAACGCATCGGTATCTAATTTGCAGGTTCGAGCTCAAAGTATTCGCATTCAAGCTACACATATTTTCCAAAGATATGCTGCGCTTTTCAGTCAATCTTGAAAATTATGTTTTGTTAATGCTTCCAAATGCAGAAAGCTACCCTTTACAAAACCCCATAAAGCATCATTTGCGGTTCGCCATTTCTGTGGCACGATGAGTAAGACTATTGCCAAGTGGTCGCCGAATTCTGACGCCGTTCTCGATACGAATGGCAGCGAGTTGAGGCCTGATGCCGCCCTCGTGTATAAACTGTGCTAAGTGGCTAAACAATGACGAACTCGGATAATTGTCGCAGCAGCTGCTGGATAGCGCCTACTTAGAGAAGGGTCTGGTCGGGTGACGCGAGGCCGCCGTAGCCTCGGCTCCATCGGCTCTCTACCTTCCCGCGTCCGACACAGGCCTACGGGGTCGCTCCCTACGAGCTCGTGCCCGAGTACTCCCCTCCGCGGTGCCCGGATGAGGCGAGCCCGGGGTCCCTCCCGGTATCGATCAGAAGGTTCCAAGTCGGCGGTCGCAGCCGCGGGGGTGGGTCGAGGGACCGGCGGGGTGCTTGGAGCGCGTGTACGCGTCTCGCACCGCTCACCGACGTTGGTCCCGAAACCTTTTCGAATGCAGGGAAGCGCTTTTGTTCCTTTCTAGCTCTCTTCTGCCCGAAAGGTTAGGGTAATGGCAACACGGGAACGCCTAACGAGCGTGCCTCCCTCTGGCTGCTCTCGCCGAGCGCCAATCGACATCGTAGACCCGCGTTCCCCTCTTTTCCCCTCCCTCTCCTCCGTCCTTTCCCTCGAGGCGTCCTATTCTCCCTTAACCGTGGAACGCTGGAAGTAAAAGATACGCGCGCAGCTACATCTTTCGGGTTCCATTTTATTTTCTCACGCATCTCCTTTTTTGTTATCTTTCATTAATGTCTTCCTTGTTTTCTACCGTCTCGCTACTTTTACCAAGACGCGTTTTCTGCTTTGTTTTTTAACGTTTTAGAGAGTGCGTCCCGATTAGGGTTAGGAAGAGGGATGGCGCTCGCACTTCGAGGAGGAGAGGAAACTGCGACCACGTGTGCGGCCGAAGGAGAGGAGTGCGACGGGTATGAATTGTTGGGAAAGAACTGCCTCGGCAGACAGGCTTTAAAAATGGCCAGAGGCTACAGCGATGAGGGAGGAAGGGAAGACCTCCGAGGGAAATGGGGGAAGCATCTGGGGAGGGAGAGAAGACCGGGGCTGGAAGAGGGGGCTTGAGACAGTTTCATGGCTAATGGACGATCACGGAGGACGCAAGAGGGAGAGGTGGTCGCCCCCAGATTTATCTCTTTCTCTGGGAATGGAGGACGCTGCGTAGCCAATTGGGGATTAGTGAGCGGGCCGGCCACCAGGACGGGGGAGGGCGCTCGTGTCCGCTGTCGTGCGCCGTTCCACACATTTGAGTTTAGTTTACTTGGGCGCGCTTATGGCCTTTTCTTTTTCCTCCCCGACTTTTCTCCGCAAGTCTGCTGGCTGCGGGTCAGCGTTACTGCTCGAGTGCTTGGCCCTTTCTGTTTTCTCATGCCGGTTTTACTTTTCGCTGTGTTTCCAGACATTTTGCTAGCATATAGAATCCTCTCACTCATCGGTGGGATGCCCGGCAGACTTTACGACACACGGGACTGCTTTTCTTCGGTCTACATTTGTGAAGGTTGGGATTCGCCCGGTAGATTGAGGTCGTGAAGCTATATCCGTGGTGTTACCACCGCACGAACCAAATCAATGCTTCATAAGGAAGTATCAAGTTGTTTTTTTTTTATTTTATGCATTACACAAATACACGCGGGGTACAGCAGTCGTCCACCTTGAAGCTGGACAAAAAGATGAGAGCTCAACGTAGAATCGCCGAGTTGATATTTTGCACGTTTTCCTAACGTTTTCCTAGGTCGCGAAAACCTCCCAGCAGTGGGATCTCAACAGCCTCCCTGTTCCCAAACATTAGGTCTGTTCTGGCCTTCGCAGTTTCGTAATCACCTTTGCGCACTCGGGTGGTGGTCCTTGTGCACTCAAGAACATGCCTTTCTTTTTGCTCTTACAATCATATTTTAGCGACACAGCAGTGTCATGTAGTGTTTGTGTCTTCTTAGTTCCAGTTTATTGAGCTGTCAATTCCGAGCATACACAACCTTGACATGCTGGTTGGACTTGATACATTAGGTTACTCCAACCATTGGACGACAAACTTACTTTTTAATCCCTGTTTACCAATCATGTCTATACAAATCGCTGTACATATTCCGATGCTAACAAATAAAGAGCTCAGCAGGCAAATTGTATATCTCAATACAAGCTAGCGCACAAGAATCTGTTCAATAAACATATCAGTAGATTCGATGGCCCGCCAAGGCGGGAAAAGGGGGGGGGGAGCACCACATGATTGTCACACCCTTGTATAACTTATATACGTTTTATATGGTTATTGGACCAATCATATATGAAATATTGCGTTTCTTAATAACTACACTGAGCAGTCGCGAGAAGAATACTCCGACAGCAGCCCTTCATAAAAGTCCAAGTAATAAAAATATAGGGATTTTACTCGAAGTAACCGTATGCTGCAATATCAAAAGGATAAGTAGTACATACATATTAAATTCAAAAGCTACATTAAAAAAACAGAGTCATAAAACGCAAAAAAAAATATTCGAAACATGTTAATATTATGGAGGTGCGCGCCGCCCGGGCACGATCGGCACATTTAAAGCTCGCGGGACGAGTTGGGGACAGGGCGTGCGGGGCGAACTCGCGGTGAGTGATCGGTGCAAATCGCGATGACATTTGAAATCTGGACTCCATTCAGCGATATAATGTCTGTGCCCTTGCCACCTCCTGTCTGTCGTGCCTTTTTTGCGGGTGAGTGGCAGAGACCGGACACAAACAAGCATTGAATTGGATTTAACTTTAAAAGGCAAAAAAATTTAAGTAAGAACCAGCTGCTCAAGCATACATCTATAAAATAATAACGCACCACATGCAATAGGTGGTATTCAGTGGCGGCCATAACTGAGCTCGCTGCTACTGAGCACGTGCTGACGGCAAGCTTCCACAGCGCCTCCAACACGCACATTGCACACCATCAAGATTGCCTTCTTTGGGAAACCATAAATAAGATCTCATCCCGAGCATGCGCTGTGAGCAGTCACCTCAAATATGGCGTCCAGTGAAGACCACCTATGAACCCTTTTTAAAATTCAGTGCCATCTGGTAAATCAAATAGCACTTGGGCTTTTACTTTACTAATGGTGTTAATGGACCTGCAGTCGGTAGTATTTTGCCAGGAATCATCACTTTCACTAGTTAACAGCAGTCGAGAATGTGTTTTATGCCTCAAATTTGTTTCGGGATCCATTAGTTTCGATTGTGACAAAAATACAAACAGTAAAAATACATACAATTAACGAATTTTAATTAATTAGCCGACTGATCGTTACAATTAGCCCCCTATAATATGTCCCCTGGCCGTATAACTCACCTCCACAAGCGGCATAAGTGTAACTTTCACGGCATTTTCTAAAACAAATCTGTTTAGCTTAAAAAAAACACACCTGTGTATATATATATATATATATATATATATATATATATATATATATATATATATATATATATATATACATATATATATATATATATATATATTTCACTTGATATACCATTACTTTAAAAATACTGGATATAAGTCTTGCCTGTAATATATGGTGGAATTTCGGGGACAATTAGTTAAATAAGCTGATTTTATTCCTGTGACTCAATTCTCGGTTTTATTGTGCTGGCTTTACGGCAATACTACTGGCGGCTCGAATAATAACAGATGTTTCTAGAAGCCACTTTACCGTGAGTTTATCGATGTTATATGTGCTCAGAGCAACTCCTCGAATATCCGAGGGACGTTACAGAGGGCTATAACAAAGCGTACATGCTAAAAGTAATCTCACCTGAAGTCAGAGACCAGGGTAGGCCAGACATTATGTTTCAAGCTCTGGCAGGCGAGTGCTCTTACCATAACTATCGCTGGATCAGCGTGCGATGGGGTGAACGTGGTAATACATGGACTACATTATATACGATAGCCCAGTTGCTGGGAAAAATGAAACGCTTCAATAATATTGCAAAAACCAAGGCTAGAGGGAGCTTCTGGACAATCCCTATGCTATGAAACGCGAGCAAAAGCGAAGCTGGTACAAATAAAGTAGAACTTCCGAAAAGCCTTACAGTTTCAGGCTAGGTTTCATCAAGAGACTTGGCTAACTCGTAATTAGTTTACATAGTTCAATAAATCTAAATCAAGATATATATCGCTTTAAGCTTATTGCACTCCGACCGGTTTCGGCACTATTCAACGGCAAGAGAATTTCCCTTCCACCTCACAGCAACGTAGATTTTCTCACCGTCTTTCTTGAAAAGGAGTCGCTTTCGAAAGAAAGAAATTGAGAAAAATATGTTCGCTCTGGCGTCAGACGGGATACCAACGTTCATCTCGTAGGTTGTACCTTGTTGTCCGTTCATCGAAGTTACGGAAACGCAGGTCCCATCTGATCAGCGCAAGAGGTAGCTATGATTTTGGGAGTTAGCAGTGCTCTAAGCTTTGTTCACCTCGGGCCTCCGACCGAGGCTGGGTGCACCGTCCACAACTCTGCTTCTCTTACCCTAGGACTGCAAGTTTCACACTCTTCAGTGCGTAAAACTTCTCTCGCTCATTCGCGTCCAGGTTGCCTTGCGGAGGAGAGAAACCCTTCGACATTTTCCTGCCGATCTTATGCATGCGCCCCATCCGATTTACGCAAGGGTCGCACTGTATCTGAAGTTATAACCACTGGGGTTATTGAAAGTCGCCGGCAAGACAACTGTATTGGCACGCAAGCACCAGATAAGAAAGAAACTATTTGTCGGCGGTTCTCTCTTTTTGGAATTCATCTATCCGATTTCGTACTCGTACATCAACTTAGTTTGCGGTACTCGCTTAGCACCTGATTAAATTACCCTCCGTTTTTCATCCTAATCCCGACTTACGTTCTCTTTAAATCAGATTACCTACACCGCCATCTTTCTCAGCGATGCTTTTCAGCTATGAGAGTTTGTAGAATTTTCGAGACTAAAACGATTAGTTAAATACAGATGAGAAGAGATAATAAGGAACGGAAAGGCTGCACTTCGTCAAAGAATAATACAACGCTTTGAACTTAGAAGTAATTGGACATTCGTGTTTTGTGTATCCATGATTCAGCCATAGGGCTTGCAGTTGTCATTAAAACAAAAATTGCAGTGCCGAATACTTTGTTCGAAAAAAGGGTGAAACACCGGAATATATTTTTGTTCCCGTAAGCGACCTAGAGGTAGACGCATTGAAAAGAAACCTGCCTCCGTCCAAAGCTGCTACTGTTCCGTTGATGGATATGCTCTGCCAGAACTGTAAGAAAGTTAAAGCTGCGTGATTTCCTTTCTTTTCTTTAAATAAAAGGCAAGTAGTTGCATTTTTTTCTTTTATATAAGTAAAAAGCGGGTAATTTTGATTTAGCACCTGTTCAGTCATGTATGTGACTCCTTTGTCCTTTTTTTGGCACTGTTTTTATTCACCATATATAAACCAAAAGAGCCCTCACTTATGCTGCAAGAAAACAGTGAGAAATTGAAGGGTCGTACGGCAGACAGGTACGTAAAAAGTTGGATACAGCATATAGCCTTGCAAAGAGTCAAACAAGTACTCGCACTGAACTCTCATGCCTCCATTGTGACGAGTGGTAGGCGAACCTCGGAGAAGCCTTTGACAAATTACCGCTCACGCTTGTGCCTGCAAACGCAACAGTTAACGAACTCGCGCGTTTAATCCCTGGGGCTGCAAGCCACATTCTGTAAAAGTCCATGCGACTTCATGAATGTTCTGGCATATTGGAGCGTCTGGAGCAACGTCAAGGCGCTAAGACAAACGAGGACGTCATGCAGTCAGCCACACAGTTTTACACCGACGATGATCTCCACTGTTCCGTGGAAAGCCCCAACATGAACGACGCTGAACATATTTTGAAGGATTGTGGAAAACAACCCGTCGTCGAACGTCCATATATCAGAAAGTTGACGCGACATTCATAGACGTAAAACGTCTATATATGTCCCGTCTATATGTATATAAGACCTTGTACCCAGTATTCCTTGCTGCAAACTCTAGCTGGTTTAAAGAACAAGAAACTACATTTAATTGAACATAGACGAGACGATCAATACACTATCATCATCGTCCAGCGGCGGTTGAGCCCAGGCAGCGACTGTCTGCGCACCGCCTCTGACCCGCCTTATGAATGCGGCGAGCGCGATGTTCGCGTGGCCGGCTTGCCACCGCCGCCACGCGGGAACGTCCACCACTTGTGCCCCGTAGTCGGGCAACTGGGACCATGCAGGGTGCCCACAAGGTAAACACTGACCAAATTATGCGCCCGTGCGTGTGCTGTACAAATTTTGATTTGTGCTATTTGTCCTCAAGAACGCACGGAAAGAAAACAAAAAAAAAACAGCGGAGGATTTTGTCCTTGTGTGCCTCTGCCTTGACCCAACGTCCGATTTCTTACGGGCGAATGCACTGAATGTCCTAGAATTGATCGAAACTGATCACAAGCTTTGCAATTGGTTCCAGACGGGGAAATTACTTTTCGCACCGGGGGACACGGCAGGTTGATGAACAAGACTTCAAATTCAAATGCCTTATTGAAAGAGGTGCAAGCAAGAGACAAAGAATATTGCACTCAATTCATCCGCATAAGTCAACGCAGTGCTATTTAGATCACCAGGAGCAAGGGGGCCACTAGACAAATTCCGGAAAATATTGATTTTTTGCGGAACAGAGGACGGTGATTCCGCCATATATGCAATTGAAAAAATCCAAATTGGCGCTAGTCGTCATGTATGCCCCGGGCGATTGCGGGGACGCGAGCTGCCTAGCAGAAGCGGAGAGATACTAATCAGCGGAGAGATAACTCGGAACAGGGCAACCAGCACCGGTGGTGGACCGAAGCGCTCATCGACCGGTTGCGCCGCGCTGTTTGCGGGGACTAAGCGTGCGTGCTCGGCGTTTGCGGCGCGTCTGGCGGGGCGCGTTTCAGATCCAGCGGCCTTGCTGCGATACTGCCCACCTTGTACTCGCTCTGAGATGCCTTGAGGAGTGGCTGGAGGAGCACACTCCAGTTTATGTGTCACTAACGTGTACGTTTGCCTGACGGAGCGCCTGCGTATTTTAAGACTAGATTTCAGCTCTACGAGTTCGAACGAGCCGGTCTTCCAAAGGTTAAGTGGATTTCTTTTCTGCCTTGGTACACGGCAAGAATGCATGTGATGGAGTTGGTGTTTTTTGAAGTGTCAGACTACGGTGCAAAACCTCCGTTCGACTGCGGATGCGCCCATACGGACATCAATAAGCTTTGTGAACAAAGCTGGGAAGGGTGTGAAAAACTTGACTCTCCTGAACTGAAAAAAGAAGGACGTGGTGGATTACCGCAAATCCAAGTAGTGAATGAGGGTCTGTATCGGCTCAAAAAAGCATCACCATCTCACACGTGTATCAACATGAGAACGAAAAATTGCGTCATCAGTGCCAATATGGTCTTTCGCAAGTTAGAGTGAAAATATGTCACTTTGTAAACTATCTAGGCAAGCGGCAGACTGTTTAGGGAAACTCCTTGCGTGAGCAAGCAGAAGAGTGTTGCGGGTAATTACTTCCGTTTGTGTACGCGTGCTTGATTACCGTGGATGCATTACTCGGTGAACGAAGTGTTTTTGTGATACCAGCGGTAGCTTTTGCATTTTGTCAGCTCAACTATGACTTATTTACGTAAGATTAAAAACAAAATAAAATATGTTCTATATAGTTCACACAATCCATATTTATCAACAAAAAAAAATCGTGCGTTCAAGACAGGAAATTGTAATTTTCACACCGGAAAATATATGTTTTACTCTTCTGCGTATCTCATAAGATACGTACTAAGCCTATCCATGAACGATTCTCTGTCGAATATTTTTGAGTTACGATTTTCTTATGACACATTCTGCTCCAGCAATTTTAAGTAAGAACTTGTTGTTATTGATAGATGAGAACTTGTTGAGCCTCGTTGTGTCCTGTTCTCCTTTTTTGTCCTCGTCCTTGCTGCGCACAAAATTGCATAATATGTCAAACCAAGTAGCCCAAACAGCCCCTTTTTTAAGATAAGAACAATCGCCTGGCAGAGCTTGAAACATAATGTCTGGCTAGCTCCGTTCTCAGACTGCAGGTGACATTACTGCTAAAATGAATGGTTTAATTTATCCCTCCTTAACGTCCCTGGGATATTTCAGGAGTTATTCTGACCATATTGTCGCGTTGTCAGGGGCGACTCTGAACAAAGAAGAAATGGAAGGGTTTCAACTTGTAAAATGTAAAAGAAGATATTTACGTAAGCGTCAGGACGTCATACGGTGACTTTCAGGAATACTGGAAATCCGAGAGACCGAAAGTCGAGGCTCGCGGCACAAGCCGCGAGGCGCGAGGTTCATGTACAACCAAATCCGGGTGTGAGAACCGAAAACTGTTCTGCGGCAATATATAACCGCAATTATATAATGATAAAGTAGATTCCAAAACATTTGTAATTATTCAAATTAAATAATAGTTTTCTTTTAGGAGGGGGGTGGATTCTTTGCCATTAACCAGCAGAATTGAGTCAAGGATTAAGTGACAGGAATACAATTTGATTATTGCACTTGTCCCCGAAATACAGCACACAATTTACCCCCAAGACTTATGTAGGGACTGAATAATTGCAGAGCCAACTGTTAGGATAAAATATACATATATATATACATAAATTTAGTAAATTCCATTGCGGTTTCATGAACATAGCTCGTAGCCGGAGCTTCGGAGACATGCGCTCAGGCTTCTGCTTCTTTTTTTTTCACGATATTTGTTCCGAAGTTTGCTTAAATATGTCCCCTCCTTCAACAAACAATATCAGAAGTGAAGCTGTTCCTGATGCCTGGACGTGCAGAAATATATATCGTACTTGACGTGTTCGTTGTTGTAGAGGTTCATTTGCGCTGAAAACGGGAATGTCGTCGAGGTACGCTAGGCGCAAAGGGAGGCCTCGGACGACGGTGTCAATGAATCGCTGGAATGTTTGGGCAGCGTTTCGCAAGCTAAACGGCATGAGAAGTTAGAGACTCAAGTTGAGCTACTTTGTGCAGGCTAGAAATAAGTGTCAGCTAAAACACGAACACAAAGGATAGAAAGGCACAAACACACCGATGACCAACAACAAGGTTATAATTTCTCTTATCTTTAACCCTAAGTACTTCCTTTTCGTCTTTAACCTCAAACACTTCCTCTTCAAAGAGCTTTCACACAAGGCACATTACTGGAAATAAGTAAAAGTCAAAGGTAATCCAACCACACATTCACCGCACAGTTCACAGAAGCCTGAAGCACCGCACGTATTAGTTCTCTTTGTCTTGGAGTGCAATCGAGGTGTTGCTAACACATTCTTCTGCTTTTTCTTCTATGTTCAGTGCCTCTAGCATCTCGCGTGCATACGGATTCTTGTTCCGTGCAAGCGGTGATACCTTGTTGAGCGCTGGGCTGCATTTACAGCTGATAATTGCCCTGCTGCTGTGGCCTTTAGAGGTGCTGCGTGTTCTTCTGCTTTGTGTTTAATGGACCGGCCCTTATAGCCAGCATAACATTTTCTACGGGGTAAGGAAATATTATATACAGCCCCTTTTTCTCACAGGGCGAATTGTGTTCTGCGGTTGGTGTTGCATGTTTGTTATTATTTTTTTAGTAGTTGCTTGGTTGACTTGTGGTTTCAATGCACACCATACTTTACATATCAAGGTAATGCGTGCGAGCAGTTAACAAAGACTAGGGCGCGAGGCACGATAAAATTATTATACACTCTGAATTCGCACTTTCTCAGACACGTGCACCAACAACTTTTTTCGGGTGGTTAAAAAGGTTGCTACTCACCGGACGCCGAAGCAACATCGAAGAGACGAAACCCAACCTGGGAGCAGATCTGAGGTCCACACCTCGGCGCCCTCAATCCTACAGCCACCGAACCATTCGAAGCAAAACAAACGATAGTTCAAAACACACATAAAGACGCGACGAACCCTTTCAGCACTCGCGGGGCCGCGGTTGCATCCTACGCAGAGACTGTCGAACGCGGCGCGTCGGCGACTTCTCAGAGATGACGGAAGAGCTGTGACTGACAGCCCAGTGGCCGTGACGCAGTCTTCGTTGAGCCGCACACAGAAGCTGCCGGCTTCCGTAGACTCTTTGGCGGAGTGATGGCTAGGGTACGTCCAACAAGATCCGGCGGATTTGCCCGGACCAAGCCGGAGATTAGGATCCTTTTTTTCTCTCTCGACACCGCCGTCGACGCAGGCCGGTTATGAGCGACCGGTCCCTCTTCACCTAAGCCCGCGTTTATCTCGTGCATTTGGGCTCACGACTGTGGGCTTAATGCGTCCACGGTCGTCGACGAGCATTTGTTCGCCGGTCGCGAACCGTATCCTGTTCTGGAACGATTCAGAGCGAAAAGGGGTGGAAAAGGGCGCACGATGTACAATTCATGCCTCGTACGTCTATGTAGTCCACGCGGTTGTGACGCGTAACCAAGGTGAATTGCGCATGGCCGAAGGAATGGGTGCATACGCTGGAAGGTGGTCGTTGAATAAAAGTAAAACATCGTATCGTGAGCAACCTTCACAAGCAGTTTCATTTGGTAATGTTTGCAAACAAGCTTTTTAATACATCAAGACTTGGTTATCTCACAGCTTCATAAAACCATGGTACAAGCAGTCGCTTTTATTTTTCTCCGTACATTGTTTCGTAGTCGTCCAGGAATTTCTAGTTTTGTGTTTTCTTAAGGTCTATACGAGAAAAAAATGAAAGACGCTTACAGCGCGAAAGTAGAGCGCAGCTTTTCAGGAGGAGGAGGAGAGGATACGGAGGGAGGGTATGCCCCTCCTCGTCCTCCGTCCCCTCCTCCTCTCCTCCTTCTCCTCCTTTCCTCCTCCTCTCCTCCTGACAATGAATTTGTTCATAGGTCACGTGACACGAAGTCGTGATGTCATTTTCCTCGCAAAATTTAGCGGTAAACTGAACTGGTGCATGAGGACACGTGACGTCGATTTCCCGCTAAATTTAGGGGGAAATTAACCCGATGAACTTAGTGGGAAACGTTTTCCGCTAAATTTAGCGGAAAATGTTTTTGCAAATAGAGCGGGACATTTTTCCGCTAAATTTATCAGGGAAATTTTCCCGCTAAATTTAGAGTAAACATATTCCAACGAAATTTACCAGAAAAATTTCCCCGCTAACTTTAGCGAGGAAACATCCCATAATGCAACGAGCGCCTTTACGCCGACGCGGACGGCGATGGCGACGCCGATGCCGCTCAACCCGGAAACGGGCGCCTAAAAGCTGCGGTATAAAACATCTTCGTATAAAGATAGTAGGGAGTTTTCGTAGACCGTGTTTCCTTCTTCGCTAAGCCCTCTGCAACGAAGAAGCCGCTACTGCGCCTGCGCGCCCATAGCCTGAACTGTAGAGTTCCGAATATCGTAGCGGATTGAGGAGAGCGTTGTGGACGGCGAAAAAGGTATACGGAAACTCCCTATAATCTTACTTACAAAACACTAATATCATGCTCCTGGGACATCTGCAGTACAGGCAAAGTCCCAGTTAACGTTTCTTACCAAGTAGTTAATTCACCACCTCTACTAAAATTTGTTAGAGGACCAGAATCATAGCTCATTTTAAACTTTAAAAAAACACTTAAATGCGAAAGGTTATTGTATTTTCATGTTGGCACTTCCTTGTATATATGTGTTTGCAATCCTTCACGTCCGCCAATACTGCTGGTTTGTTTAATGCAAAGAGTTTAATTTCTTCTCAATCGCCCTATTTTGGTATTTCGAAAGTCTTCGCTGAAACGCCCGGTATAAGGTCAGATCTGTGGTGCTACAAGGCAGTGCTGCCGCGGTGCGTCTTCTAGCGGTAGTACGTATCTGGTGTGCACTGTGTCGGGAAGCCCCATGCATTTCTAGAGCATTACATATACGCTGTGCAGCAAATTTCGAAATGACTCTTACACAAACTGTTAACGGTGTTAATAAGAACAAACAATTGTCTTGACAAGAACACGGTTTGCATTGAAGACCGTTCGTATTAGTTTCTAAACAATGGCAACTCAGCTGAGCACCACGGTACTCAAACTCTTTGTGGAACAGTCGGCCCTAAATAAAGCAACATAGACCTAGAATAATCAAAGCCTTTAGTGTTAGAGGGTAAAGGGGCTCCGGATGCCCTTATCGGATTTGTGAATGTGAGCGGGCACTTGAGCCGTCAGGAACCTATAATATCTTGAGTAGAAAGGACCAGGGCCGACGCACAGTTTTGGCACTTGATGTCTGACAAGTCACGAAAAGGATGGACTCGTAATGGGCCCGTACTTTCAGCTAGCCGTTTTCTCCCGCGGTTCGACGGCCAGCGTATTTGTTGTGAGTGACGAAGAGTACTTCCGCCGAGGAGCACTTGCTGACACTCGGCTGCCGCGAGTGTTTGTGAAATTTTGAGACCTTTTGTACAGAATTACAGTATTACTAAGCCGTGGCGACATTGAAACCATATCCAGGCAAGCATGCAGTTTTACTCGAGCAAATTCTTTCTGAACTAAAAGGGACCTGGACAGACAGAGCCGACCTCAAGCAGAAAGTTGATAATGTTGAAAAAGATGTGTCTATAATTCCAGAACTTAAAAAAAATGGTTGCACTCTGAAAAATAGATATCGAACTTGCGTCAGTGCATAGAAATCTCAATGTAAAAGGTTCATAACCAAGAAAATTGCAGTCGGCGCGATACCCTAGTTATAAAAGGCATTAGAGATGTAATTAATGAAACGGAGAAAAACAGAGAGGAAGTGCTCGGCCATATCTCTAGAGACAAATTACAAGTAGAGCTCACGAGCACATAACGCGTCCAGGGAATTGGAAGTCCTTCTTCGGATAAGCCCAGACGAGTCATCCTGTGTCTTTCAAGCTTCAATAAAAAAGCAGTACTGCGCAATGATAAAAAGTCGAAAGGGACCGATGTTTTCACCGATCAGGATATTTCCTGCGAGGTTATAAGAAAAAGGCGAAATCTTTGGTTCAATGCACCTGGTAACAAAAAGAGAGGTCAAAAAGTGGCACTTGTCTTTTATCAGTTCAAGATTGGGGTGCTACGTACGCATGGCACGACGTAACGAGCCAACGATGTCTTGTGAGTGAACAAATGACCCGCGACTCACAAGAAGATTTTGTGCAGACAGAGGAGTGACATACGCTGCTCCAAAATTTTAACTTGCTCAATAGAAACGCACGTAGTCTTGCCAACAAAAGTGTGGACTTGGAGCATGAAGTAGTCGTACACAAACCTCATGTCGTAGTGCATGGTTTCGGAAAAGTGCCTCCCCTCTGACATCCAAGATCATGAGGTCTGCCCACCCGGTTATAATATGATGCGAAATGACCGCTATTGCCGACGTGGAGTTGCAGCCCTTATCGCATCAATAAGTGAACAGAAGTAAAGTGAACGAATGAATGAGATGAATGAATGAATGAATGAATGATTCTAGTTTTTCCGGAATGAACCCAAATGGAGACAGGACTAAAGGCTCGAAGCCTGACAAAGTCTCTGTCCCTAATGCAGCGCTTTCCAGCAGCACACAGTTTAGAGAGTTAACGCTTAGTAATGAACAAGATATTCATTTTTAGAATATACAAGAAAAACAAGTAGTTATTACATACAAATTCAAATAATAAGGGGTTATCACTGCCCACCATGAGTGTCCTGAGATCCATTTTAAGTTTACTAAAATTGTTATTAAAATCTATGTGGTCTTTAATGTTATTCAGAACTTTACTGACTTGATATTCCATTGTTTGTGCTCCATAATTTGTACGCGCCTGAGGGGCTGCCTATGTGCGTGTCAGAAGAGGGTATGCATGTGTTACGTCACTTAAATCCGTCACATATAGTTTTTGTTTGTGAATCAGCTGCAATATTTTTAAAATAATATACCTGATTGACCTTGAGAATGCCATATTTTTTAAAAAGTGGTGCAGTGTGTAGGGCTTGTATTTTACCCTTATAATTTTCAAGTAGGCGCAACATTTTTTTCTGCAGTGTGAGCAACGAGTTATAGTTTCTGGTTGATGTCGTGCCCCACACTAGAAGACAATAACAGAGCCTAGAGAAAAAGAGCGAATAATATAAGTTTTTTCTTTAGCCATGTTGGTATAGGGTTCCCTATTTTATATAGACATCCGGTCGACCGTGAAAGCTCGGAACTTAATTTATTCACGTGTGTGTTCCAATCTAGCTCTTGATTAAACCAAACTCCCAAAAATTTTTGTTCGTGAACTTGTTCTATAATTTCATCTTTGAAATGTATAACTAAGTTGGTACTGTCGCGTTTGTTTTTAGGTGCAAATAGTATATACTTCGTTTTTTTGTATTTAAATTTAGCTTGTTTGCTTGAAGCCATGTAGCTAAGTCGGCAAGATAGCCATTTGTCAATAGTTCTAACTGGGCTTTGGATGAGTCAGCAAAAGATACAGTCGCCGGCCGTATGAGCTCCCCGGCCGAACGCCGACCGGAGCAGCAAAAATCCCGCATGTGGCGCGTCGAGCGTTGCCGCGTTCTGGGAGCCGGGCTATTGGGACCAAACCATTCCGTTCTCGAAGGGGTGGACGCAGGAAGTTTAATAGTATTCCGCGTTTTGGAACGTGAATCTGAAGCACGGCCGATTACAATCCCGCTTCCGGTTGTAGGTTAACACAGACGGCTTATCGAAATTATTCACTGCATCATATCTGTGACGTGTTATATGCTACTTTTTTTGTTTGCAAAACCGGTTTGTCATTTTAGATATTCCCTACACGAAGAGTAATCCTACGCCACAAGCTTTCTTACAATCTTCCTTAAACCTAGACTAGACAATGACAAGCAATTTTGAAATGGTTTATTTAATCTATAAGGATATGCTATTGATAACAAAAAAAAGATTTGTGTCGAAGCAGAATAAAAATTCAGGCACTTTTCATGAACGCGTTTTATCGAGGAGACTCTATTGTTCTGAGCTCAGTAGCGTGTTGCTTCGCCAAGGGTAATTCTCTACACGATGACTTTGCAGATGGCTTCCTGGTCGGCCACTTCTCGCTTACCGAGGGATCATTGTTGACATGCCTAATATCATATGAAACATGGGGTTTTTACATTTGTAAGCATCGATCGAACACTGCTGCTTTATCTACGCCTAAAACAAGCTCCAGTTTATCAGCAGTTATAACATCATCCCTGATCACTCGGTGCCAACACCCGAAGACGGCAATTCTAATCGGCCATGTGTTTGTGATTCACACTTCTAAAGGCTGGAATCCCAATAAAAGCTACGCGCCCACCCCTTTGATAACGGAATGGTTTGGTCCCAGTAGCCCGGCTCCCAAAACGCGGCAGCGCTCGACGCGCCGCGTGTGGGATTTTCGCTGATCCGGTCGGCGTTCGGCCGGGGGAGCTCATATGGCCGGCGACTGTGCGCTGGTGTCATCCGCATACATAATAAGCTCATGAAACCCCGTGATTGCTGTAATATCGTTTATATATAGAAGAAACAGAAAGGGACCTAAGATCGAACCTTGTGGGACTCCGTATTTTATTTCCATTGTACTTGAGGCAATGTTATTCATTTTAACAAATTGAAATCGATTTTCAAGATATTTTTTATGAGAGCCAAAGCTATTCCACGTATTCCATATGTATGTAGTTTTCTGAACAGTATGTCGTGTTGTATAGTGTCAAACGCTTTACTTAGGTCTAAAAAAATTCCTAGTGTATATAGTTTATTCTCAAAATTGTATATTATTTTGTCCTTTGCGCTCTACGAGTGCTTGCTCCGTGGATTTACCTTTCTGAAATCCATATTGTGACTTGTTAATCACATGATACTTAGATAGAAATTGGTCTATTCTACTTTGTATAACGCCCTCAAATAATTTAGAGAATTACGGCAAGACAGAAATTGGTCGAAAATTTTGTAAGTATTCTCTGCCCCCTTTGTAGACAGGTGTAACTTTAGCAATTTTAAGTTTCTCAGGAAATATACCCGTTTCTAACATGCAGATTATGATGTGCGATAGGATGTTGCTAATATCTTGGGAAATGTATTTAATAGGAAGTGGTTTAATGTCGTCGATGCCAGCAGCTACATTATTTTTTTATTTTTGTTATTAGTAGTTCTATTTCCTGTGGGGTGACTGGTGATAACATTATCGAGTTTGTTAAGGAAGTCGTGCTAGGTGTGTCGTAATATGCTTGCGTATCTGCAGTACACTCGCCAACTTTTACAAAATGCTCGTTCATTGCGTCAGAGAAGTCCAACCTGCTCACACGCTTGCCATCGACAATCACAGATTGTATTTCTGTGGCACGATTGCTACTGTTTGTGAGGGTATTTACCGCTTCCCATACTTTTCTGGGCTCATTCTGGACGCGAACAAATAGGCGTTGATAATAATCTTGTTTTGTATTCTTCAAATGAGTTGTTAGCTTATTTCTGTACTTTTTATAGGCTGCTAAAAGATCTTGATCTTTGCTTTTAAGAAAATCATGGTATTTTTTTCTTTTCTTAATCCGAGCGTATAACTCATTGGTCATCCAAGGTTTGCGCAATCTATCTTTTCTTTTGTTCGTCAGTTTAAGTGGGAAGGCAGTGTCATAACATCTTTGAAGTTTTTTAGAAAAGCTGGCGTACGCGATATTTGGGTCGTGTTCAACATACTCACTGTTCCAATCGATGGCAGTGATTAGGTCCCGAAACTTTCTCAAGGAATCTTCGTCTATTTTCCTGTAACTGTAACCGCTTCGCTGAGTTGGCTTTTCTTTAAAGAATGGTGCAAAACAAAAAATAGGTATATGGTCACTTATGTCGTGTGTAAACATGCCAGAAGATACCTCATGAGTGTTTAATTTAGTTATACATACGTCGAGACAAGTAGCAGTATCTGAGGTCAACCTGGTGGGGAGTGTTACCGTATTAATACATCTGAAGGTGCACAAGACATTTTGTAATTCAAGCGCATGCTTTTCTTCTTTATGTAAAGCGATATTTATATCACCCGTTATAAAAAATGGCTTAGCGGTTGAGCCAAGAAACCCAAGCAAGTCCTCACAGTACTTGTACTGTTATTATCCCCCCTCCCCCATACAAAATCCGCGTGGTGCAAGATTTATCTTGGAATTCGAGGAGGCATTGCAGGCGCTGTATATGGGCCACATAGGGCTAAAGTAGCTGTTGTGGACAAGCTGAATGACTTCATGATTGATTAACGGATGCAGCACACATACAATTGTTGCTGGAGACCTACACATTCCGGGCGTGGTATGGTATAAAATGTTACCGGAACAACGAAAGAAGGAATCAGCGGTTGCAGTATGTTCATCAAAACGTGAGGGACTCTACTCGTTTACAGCATTGTATCGAATCAGTTCTGGTTCTTGATTTTTTAATTGATTTTCTAGTATTAAGACTATATGTGGTTGATGTAATGCAAGGTATTACGGATTATTCCACTGTTCATGTTTATATGACCTCGAACCTGATTTAGAAAAAAGGCTCAAGCATTATTAACATACAAGAACTATTATATGGTTGATGACACAACTATACTTGATGAGTTACACATTTGATTCGGACCGTTTGAGGCCCTCGGTTGCCAACAGGCAGTAAGCGTGGATGACATATGACTGAGGTATAAAGCAGTAGTACAGAAGTGCATAACACAGAAGGTTTATTTGAAGGTAAAACGAAAAACAAAACACAATCATATGATTACAAGGGAATTTATTCAGATAATAAGAAAAGTGAACGGCGTAGAGGAAGGATTTGGCGGGAACGAAGGGAAGCTTTATAAAATGAAATGACGGCATTTAGCACTCAGTAATAAGTCGAAAAACTAACATAGTCAAAACACAAGTATTTGAATACCACGATGCAACAGTTTCTCAGACAATCACCGCGTCCGTCGTCGCTGTGCTTGTGGCCGGACTTGTAGACCGCGTCACATCGAATTCTTAAAGTCGAAGACTCCACCTTGCGAGACGTCCTAATGGATCCTTCAGGTTTGCGAGCTAGCAAAGCTACGTGGTGGTCTGTGACTGCTACAGACGGGCTTCAACAGACGTACGATCGGAACTTGCCTATCGCCCAGATGACGGCAAGGCATTCCTTTGCGGTCATTTAGTAATTGCTCTCTGCCTTGGAGAGCGTCCTACTGGCGTAGGCAATTTCTCTTTAAGTGCCGTCCTGCATTTGGACGACCACCACACCAAGTACTGTATTACGTGCGTCCGTGTAAATTTTGGCGGCTGCAAATCGGTCGAAGCGGCCGAGATTCGGAAGCGTCCGGAGTCTTCATCTAAGCTCGTCGAATGCCCGCAGTCGTTCTTCTGTCCGCTCGAACTTTACGGCATCCTTCGTAGGGTATGTAAGCAGCGCGGAGAGTTTGGTGAAGTCCTGCACTAAGAAGCGTACAAAGTAGGCTCAAAGCTCAAGCAATCTTCGGACGGCCTTCTTGTCCGTTGGGCGGGAAAACTCGACTACGGCGGACGTCTTCGCAGGGTCAGGCCGTACACTTTCGCTACTCACTGCATGGCCTAGAAACTTCAGTTCACCATAGGCGAAGCGGCAATTCGTCAGCTTGAGTGTGAGTCCAGCACTCTTGATGGCTTGAAGAACGGCCCAAAGTTGCCTTAAGAGTTCGTCAAAGTCACTTGAAAATACCACGACGTCGTCGTGGTAGACGGACAGCCTTGCCATTTAAGGCCAGACAGCGCGGTGTCAATAAAGCGCTGTATTGCTGCAGGTGCAGTGCATAGCCCGAAGGGCGTTACTTTAAATTCAGACACTCCGTCGGGCGAAACGAAGGTTGTCTTTTCGCGATCTTGTTCGTCGACTTAGATCTGCCATTAGCCATTCTTCAAGTCAATTGACGAAATCATATCGAGCGTGGCACATCCGGTCTAGGGTGTCATCGATTCGGGGAAGCGGGTAGACATCTTTTATTGTCACGGCATTTAGTCGATGGTATTCCACGCAGAACCTCGGTGTTCCGTCCTTCTTTTTTACAAGGAAAACTGGGGACCTCCATGGTCAACTTGAAGGTTGCATAACGTCGTTATCGAGCATTTCGTGGAACTGTTCTTGTACCACCTCCCCTTCTTTAAAAAAGACCCGGCACGGCGACTGGTGAACAGGCAGTGCGTCGTCGTTGGTAACGATGCGGTGCTTTGTTACCGTCGTTTGTCGCACCCTTGATGACGTTGCAAAGAACCCACTGAACTCGCTGCGAAGTTCGACTGGCCGTCGCCGTTCTGCGGCGACGGCCAGTCGCCGCGAGCAGCGTGCAGTTGGACTGCGACTGCGAAGGTTCCTTCGAGATTGAAATAATGGCGGCTGACGCTCAAAGTTCTTCGAAGTAGCCCACGGCGGTACCCTTCGTTATTTGTGTTACAACTTGCCCTGTGTCCGCCGCTCTGTCTTTTGGGAGGAATGCCCTATGTGCCAGGGGAGACATGCTGCCTTGGTGGCTGGTACAGAACGCAGGTTTGTTCCCACGAGCCCAAAGATGTAATCCCCAGCCACAAGCTTGGAACGTCAGAACAGAAAGGATGTTATCTTGTTGATAACAAGAAAGAGCAACAGCAAGTACAACAACATATCAACAAACAGTAACACGCGGGTGCGCTGCCGTACCTATATCAGCATTTCTTATTTTCTAACTATTGCAGACGCTTGATTGAGTTTCGGGTGCACTTCGACCGATGTATTCAGGGCGGTCTTGGCCAATTGGGGCTGGAACCTCCGGAACCTCTGGCTCTCTTGGCGACTCCTGGTCGCCCGACTCACAGACGAGTTGAGGGTCGACTGGATTTCAGCAAGTTGTCCTCTGAGACATCATCGAGTTTTCCCTGTCCTCCAGGATGAACTTGTCTCCTGCAGAATCGGTCGGTGTGTGGACGGACTGTGCCGTCTGGAGTCTTGACGAGTAGCATCCTCGATCCAAGCATGGTCTTGACCGTCCCCGTGGACTATCTTTGGCCTTGACCGAAGTTCCGGACCCACACCGGAACCCCAAGGCTTCAAGGTTCCGTGGCTCATGTGCATCACCGGATAACGTAAGACGCACTGGCACAGACATCTCTAGACGCGAACGCACCGGAAGTCAAAAAGTAAATGTCCCGGAGACTTCCTTCAAGCGAGCGGCGTCCGACGGTAGGTGAGACCAAACTGCGCTAGCCTTTTCTCCAAATCTCCCTCCGTTATCTTGGCAAAACCGGTTTTGGTAGTTCTGACGGCGCGTTCAGCTAACCCGTTAGATTGAGGGTGATATGGCGCGCTGCGAAGGTGGCACGGATGGTTTCACTTGAGGAAGTCTTTCAAGTGCTCAAAAATAAACTGAGGTTTATCATGGGACACAACCGTTCTTTGCGGCCCAAATCTGCTAAACAGTTCTCGTCGCCGAGTCACCGTGGTCTCTGCCGTGGTCGATCACATCAGACAAGATTCAATCCATTTCGAGTGCGAATCAATGACCATCAGTAACATGTTGCCTTCAATCGCTCCCGCAAAATTAATATGTACTCGCGACCATTTTTCTTTGTTTCCGACCAGTTAAGAGGAGGGCACGCGAGAGGCATCGGGGTCGCTTGTACGCACTGATCAAAACCCGTTTATTCTTTCCACCTCCCCGTCAAATCCCGGCCACCAAAACAATGACCGAACATTTCTCCTCATGGCCGATATCTCCCGGGATTCGTGAAACAGCGTCAGCGTGTCCGGGCGGGCCTTGTGAGGAATCACCAGGCGTCCACCCCAGTAGAGCAATCCACTGCATGTTGAGAGCTCCAGTTTTCTAGTAAAGTATGGCTGCAAGCCTGACTGTTCTTTCGATAGCCTAGCAGGCCAGCCGTTCTGCACGTGCCTCCGGACCTGCATCAACGTGTCCTCCGCTCTAGTTAGGTATTGCAATCGCTGCGTGGGCATGAAAGATTCGTCTACAACGTGCATTGTCAGCACGTATTCTCGAAGATCGCCCTCTTTTAGTGATCATTGCTCTGGAAGTGGCGGTCGGCTCAATGGATTGTCGTTCGGGTTCTGCTTCGCCGGCCGGAATTTTTGCTGCACCGAAACTCACTGACGACCAGTGCCCACCGTTGAATTCATCCGGATGCCAGCAACGGAACGGAAAGATATTCTCCAACGGTTCATGGTCCGTGACGATGTCGAATTGGCGGCCAAGCAGGTCGTCGCGAAATTTAACCACTCACAACACAAACGCAAGTGCTTCTTTTCTACCTGTGAATAGTTTTTGCCTGTTGACATCAGTGTCCTTGATCGAAAAGCTATCGGCTTATCAACGCCCTTGACCTTGTGCGAGAACACAGCTCCCACTCCGGTTGATGGCGCGTCACACTACTGTCGCAGAGCTTTGTCGGGGTCAGAAATGTTAGGGCCGGTGACGTCAACAACACTGCATTTGCCTGTTTTGCGGCTTCCTCGTGCCGAGGCCCCAGTTCCACTTCTCATCTTTACCGAGCTGCGCGTACAAAGGCGCTAGAGAGGCGGACATATTGGGCAAGAACCGCTGGTAGTATGTCAGTAGTCCAAGGAAGGAGCGAAGTTCGCTTACATTTGCAGGTGTTGGGGCATCTCGGATGGCCTACAAGTTCTTCTCGATCGGACATAGTCCTTTCTTGTCGACCCTAAGGGCCCCAGTAGGTGACGTCTGGTTTCTTGAATTGACACATCAATCGACAACGTTTCACCCCGATTTCGCGGAAGCGCTGCAGTACCAGCCTCAGGTTGTGAGTTCCTGGTTGTTACGCCACCAGAACATCGTCCAGATACACTTGCACTCCATCGAAATATGCCAGCATGGTCTCTATTTTCCTTTGAAAGATGGCCGTTTCCGACGCATCCTAAAGGCAGGCGATCGAAACTAAAAGCTCGCGATGGTTGCGGATCACCGCTAGGTTATTAGACTCTTAATTCGGTTGAACCTATCGGTGATCAACACCCATCGCGGCCTTTTTAGTTTTGATTCCTACTTATTTGCTGTCTCGTCGAAGACGCGGACTTAAAATACCATAGCTGTTGCCATTCTTGCGGATTCCCAGGCTTGTCGTGTCGGTTGCTTGAGTTCGGCTCGTCGCACTGCAACAACTTGCCCGGTGTACGCCGCTCGGTCCTTCGGGCGGGATGCCCTACGCGCCAGGGAGGCATGCTGTCTTGTTGGCTGGTACAGAACACCAGATTATTCCCACGAGTCCAAAGATACAATCCATGTCACAAGCTTGTGACGTCAGAACTGAAAGGATGTTATCTTGTTGATAACAACAAAGAGTAACTACAAGAACAACAACATGACAACAATGAGTAACACGCTGCGTGTGCTGCCGGAATGATTACAGCAATGTGCTGCGACTCCTCTGAAAAGTTTGTCAGGAGAACAGTTACACGTACTTTTTGGAAATCCGCAATGCCTCGTGCGACGCCAATTCCTCTTCCAAGGAGCAGTTGAACACTGCCTTTTATAAATACATCCCCGGAGGCGGCTGCATCGGTCACGATGGGGACAAGAACAGTCAACCGCGGCGGCAGGTTAACGTGGTCCGCAATGACTCGGACGGCAGCTGGCGTTGTTATGGATCCCTCTGGAGGTTGGACGGGATTTCGTTGCGTCAAACTGTTCGTTCCAAGGGCGATCGCGGCACCGTATTCGCACCGGTAGTTTATGCCAACGACGACGTGTCTCGCACAGTCCTGAGGAGCGAAGAACGTGACTGGACAGGTCTTCCCGTGAATTTCGACGCGAGCAGTGCACCTTCCAATAGCGTGATGAGGAGTCCTCCGGAGGTTTGCATTAGAGGTCGTCCCATGGCGTTGTCACTTTCAGTACGCGTCGAGAGAGTGTCCCGTTCAATACGAAATAGTCTGCCCCGGTGTCCACGAGTCCTGATGCGTCGTGGCCATCGATAACAGCGTTGAGGTCGTACACACCATTGCGGAATCGTCGCTCTGTTGCATGGCGTCGGTCGAGTGTGAAGTCTTCGGCATTCTTGGAGGCTGTTTACAACGCCGGTCTACAGCACCTTAACCTCTAGTGGTTGCCGCGCTTAGGTTTCCAGGCGGGACATCGGAGACTGGCTTTCTAGGCGGGACCTATGGCCAGGTAATGCAGGACGTCGAAGTGAAGGCGAGCGGGAAACTCGTTGAGAAACGTCAGCAGGAGACGAGGACCAACGAAGGAACTCTTCGATTTCTCGAGAACGCACGCCGTAACGTGAGCGGGGGTCGTTATGGTGAAACCCGCGTAGCCCGAGTTGCCGGCAGGGGTATCGCCGGCGTATGTGATCGGCTTCCCCACAGTGAAAGCAGATAGAGCGGTGGTCAGCAATTGTCCACACGCTCGTCTTACTGGGTACAGGGTGTACTGAGGGCGCGCGTCTTGGCGTCGGGAGTACTACAGTGATGGAGGATAACGTAAGGGGCAGGGGGGGGGCGCCTCGTAGTGTTGAGCAACGGGATATTGGAGACGACGAGCCACGGCGGTGTATGTCAGTGCCGGTGCTTCATGTGTGGCGTCGACGGAAACTTCTGGCTGGAGGGCTCGTTGGAGCTCTTCGCGCACGGTATCGACTACGGAGATAGATGCTGGACGACCAGCGGCAGGAAGCAGCATTCAAAGCTCCCCTCAAACGACTTCTTTGATGATGTCGCGAAGGTTTTCGCCTCCAGCGCTGAGCTCGGCATGCGGCAGTGTCGAAGGTTGAGGCGTCGCCGTGTCGGTGGCGGTGGCGGGCTCGAGTCGCCGGCACTCACTCAATGTTGGTTGCCTCGGTGACAAATCCATCAACCGTCGTCGGGGTGTTACGGATGAGGCCACAGAAGATGTTGTCCCTCACGCCAAGCAAGTGGAGTTGTAGCTTTTTTTCCTTATGTGGCCTGAGGGTTGGGGCGGGAAATCAGGCGTAATACATCTTCCACGAGGCTAGTGATGGTCTCATTCGGGCTTCGGGTTCCTTACCGAAGCAGGTCTTCGGCTCTCTCTTGTCGATGTTGACATGAAAACGTCCATCGGAGACCCTCTTTGAACAGTTCCTAACAGGTGATCGTCTTCTTGTGATTTTCGTAGCAGTGTCACGTCGTTCACTCAAGGGAAATATAGACGGTTTGCTGGCACTGCTTCGGTTTCCATCCATTATGACGAGTTACTTGTTCATACTGCTGAATCCAGTCGTCGACATCTTCGCTAATATAACCGCAAAATGGAGCAGCTGTCCGAGGGGCGACGGGCAGGTAGATGATGGGGGCGGCGACAGGACGTTGCGACGATTGGTTGCTCATCCTCGGCTTCGCCAACTGGTGGGTCTTCTCCGGCAGTAGGCGAAAATCCGAGCAAACCTTGAACGCGGCGGCTTCCTTTGGCCATGTCGTTTCCATTCGCGGTCTTCTTGAGCCGTGGACTGGGGTTTTGCTGCGAGGCCCCGGAGAGGTACGCTTCATGGGCTCCGTTCCCCCTCACCTCCACCAGAATGTCACGAATGACAGACGATGAGGCAGGAGATAGCGAAAATGAACTCGAGGTTTAATGAGGGCGAACTTGTGCCAGAAACGAAAAAGAAAAACACACGTCGAGAAAGCAGCAGCGAGCGTTGACGGCGGCAGCAGCAAGCGACGTTGCATCGGCGTAACAGCTGGCTATTGCGAGAGAGAATCAGTGAACGAATCGGCAATACGGCGCTCGGCTATTTATCTACTATGCTCGTCATCTCTAATACTTCGGCCAACAATATTCAGGAGAGAGCTAGGGCGAGAGTTGCGAGGCAAAGTCATTCTATCCTCCTTACCTTTTCCGCTCCGGGTAAAAGTACGCGAATCTTCTAGATGTACATAGAAGCGTATATTCTCGATCATGCACGCGGCAGTATTATAGCGCCGCTTTGGATTCGAGGGGAGGGCTGCAGGCCCCATAAGACCTCCTGGCTACACCACTGGTTCAGCCACATTGTCACGAACGACAATTAATGAGGCGAAAAACAACTGAAGCAAATGTAACGTTTAATGAGGCGAACTTGTGCCCAAAACAAAATTAAAGAAGTGTAACTTCGCAGGCGTCAATGGCGGCGAAACAGCAGGATCAGAACGCTGGGGCGATACTGACTCCGGCTCGCCACGCAAAGCCCTCATGTAGACGCGTGGGCTTCTGGGACATTCGGCGTAGAATGTTCGGCGCGCAGAACATTCAGAACTCGATCAGACGACAAGGTTCTCAAACCTACGAGAACGACAAGTTGAAAGAATGAATAAAAGAAGATTCCTCTCCCTGCAATCGAACCTGGAGCTTCCGTGCGACAGCCAAACACAGGTAACCATTCGGCCACGCGGCGCTCGCTCGGCGACGCGCGTGGCATTACTCCCCCATTTAACAAGAGCATAATCTCGATGCAACTTGCCTGGAAATGAAGCAGGAAAACAAACAAAAGAATGAGAAAATACGGAGGCTGCTAAAACCCAGTCCTATCAAGCGTAACATGAAATACAATCCACAGTCTTACCGTGCGTAGCACGGCTTGAGTCGCGCGACGTGGACGACTTCAGGTCATCCCCGTCGTGCGACTCATGGTAGGTGGAGTGATGATTTCTTCGTCCCGGGTATCCGGGCATGAAAAGAACGTCGATCCGGCGAAGGTTGCACTGGGTAGTATCGGCACGTTGCTGATCTGGAATCTGGAATCGGGCGAGCTGGCGAGCTCCTTCAGCTCGTAGTACAACCACCGGGGCGTCTTGGCTCCCATCGTCAGCTGGTTCGTGGGGCAGCATCGCGACGGTCATGATCGTTACTTTTCGGCCATGCACCAGCTGAAATGGTGTTACTCCTGTGGTCTCTTTTACCGCCGTGTTGTAAGCCAACGTAACATAGGGTAACACACTGATCCAAGTCTTGTGCTCTACGTCGACGTACATGAAGATCATGTCGGAAAGTAGTTTTGCTTAGCCGTTCTGTGAGTCTATTTGTCTGCGGATGGTACGCAGTGGTTCAACAGTGGCCGGTGTCACTGAGACGAAGGATCTCTTGCTTCAGCTGGGCCATGAACGATGATCCACCGTCTGTAATGAGGACTTCTGGGGCACCGTGCCGGAGGACAACGTAGTTGATGAAAAACTTGGCGACTTCAACAGCCGTACCTGATGGAAGGGTTTCTCGTCTAGGCGTACCGTGTGAGATAACCGGTCGCGACGACCAGCCATCGGTTCACTTGCGCTAATGGTGGAAACGGTCCAAGTAAATCCATTCTGATTTGCTGGAATGGAGCAGATGGTGGCGTAATAGGCTGAAGACGTCCTGTCGCCCTAGTCGGTGGTTTCTTCCGTTGTTATACTCGTGGCAAGTTCAGGTGTAGTGATGGACTGATTTCGCAAGCTTGGGCCAGTAGGACATTTCGCGTACCCTGGCAAGAGAGTCCCTGCTGTAGCCAAGGTGCCCCATGCACTGTCTGGGCATCGTGGGAGGCTTGAGATATTTTTCACGAATACCGGAAGGAATGACCAACATCCACGGTGCGTTGTTGTAGATCAGGTACTCCTTGTAGAGCACACCTTGTCGGATGGAGAAGGTTGGTAGTGTTCGCTATGAAAACGCGGGGAACGAAGGCTTCTTGTCCCTCTAGGTGGTCGATTAGTCCTCTCAATTCAGGATCATCTCTTCGGAATGCTGCCATGTCACTTACATCTACTGTGTAACGTAGATGTAAGTGACAACAGTAAAGGCAACATAGGAAATTTATCGGACGCAGTGTTAACACGGGAAGAAACCAACATCCTCTCTAAAGGATTAATTTGCTGCCGCACAACTGGCAACTACAACGAGTTTCAATTGTACCAAGATTTGGACAAGTTTGCACGAAACATGAGGCTCCGCGAGTACTTTCATGACCACCAACCGAATCCTAACCAGACGATTCTGACCAACCTACAAAAGCAATGGACGCCTAATCCACGAAGAGGTAAGTTCATCGACATGTACATTGATATCACGCAACATGCGAAATCATTTCCGCTGTGAAGAGGCAAAGACCGACAAAATATAATCTTTCTCGGTCAGAGAATGAGTGCCTGAAAAGACTCAGTGCCAGGGCAGATTTAATTATTAAACCTGCAGACAAGGGCCGCTCTATAGTTGTTATGAACAAACAAGATTATCTTTATGAGGGCTTTCGGCAATTGAATGACGCATCATTTTACCACGAACTACCAACAGACCTCACACAAAGACTTGAAGCGGCCATCATGAAGAAAATAGTAGATCTAAAGAAAAGTGGCAAATAAAAAAGGAGGTCCCTTAACCCTTTCTAACGCCGCTCGCCATTTATCGTGGAAAACATTTTCTCCGCAAACTCGATTTGTGAATAAAATTTGCACTAAGATTTGCTCCACAAACTCTGGTAGCGAGACGTAGAGTATACAGTTCCGCTCAAATTGATCAAACGACTCCATATTCTATATATTCCCGAAAAACAACAACAGTGTTTACGTGTACACATTTGTGTACGTAGCGTTTGAAAGGGTTAACGCCATAAGACCATCCCACTCCAAACCCAGTCGCTTTTACCTCCTTCCTAAAATGCACAAGACCAACAACCCCGGGCGACCCATAGTGTCAGGGTAGGTACAGTCACCGAACGCATCTCGAGTCTTGTGGATACACTGATCAAGGACATTCCTACAACATTCCCTTCGTTTGTTAAGGACACCAGCCACTTCCCACAGAAAATTGCCCCAGTAGACATTCCGGATAACGCTTTTCTCGTAACCCTTGATGTGGCTTCCCTATATACAAATATACCCCACAGAGACGGAATTGCGGCAGTGATCGAAGCGTATGAACACGCTTATCACAAACTTGACATCGAGGGGGACGTCCTTTCGATTCTGATGAAACTGGTTTCAAAGAACAATCACTTTGAATTTGAGAATACGCACTTCCTACAGACCAATGGAACCGCTATGCGGAACTAAGATGGCGCCAAATTACGCTAACATTTTTATGTCACAACTGGAAACCACCTTTTTCGCCGAACGCCCCACTGAACCGCTGTTTTACACAAGATACATCGACGACATATTCATGATCTGGGCCGGTACTGAAGACAAACTCATGAAATTCATCGCCGCTTTCAATTTAGTCTCACCCATCGATAAAATTTACACACTGCGTATCACAAGAGTACATAAACTTCCTGAATGTAACTGTTAAAATCGCTAATAACAAATTAAGTACGCAACTTTACAGAAAACCACTACCGATAGACAACAATACCTCCATTTCAACAGCTGCCATCCTCAACACTGTAAGACTAGTCTGCCCTACTCTCAGGCACACAAATTTAAGCGCATATGCTCAGACAACAACGACTTTGAACAAAACGCTCAGGAACTAAAACGCGTACTAACCCAGCAGAGGTACCCATCAAACGTAATCGATGAGGCTATAAGCAAGACAAGAAACCTCGACCGCTCAGACGTCATTGGCAACCGAATAGAGCGTCCTCAAGAAAGCAGACAGTGTAAGCTTATTCTAACGTATACAGGCAATCTTCCAAACATCAACAAAATACTGAGCAAAAATTACAATCTTCTGTCACAGAGCGACCGCCTCAAAGAAATCTTTCCCGCCGCTCCTCGGGTCGTCTATCGACGCGGCAGGAATCTCCGGGACGTCTTAGTAAAATCAAGAACTACCACTCCCTCAAGCCTAGGTTGCCGACCATGCCGAAAGCCCAGGTGTACAGTATGCAAGCACATGTCAGAAACAAAGAACGTCACGAGCACTAATTCAGAGTTCACGTGGAACATAAGGGGTAGCTACGATTACGGCACGTCAAACGTGATTTACCTCCTGCACTGCAATGTCTGTAACAAACAGTACGTCGGACAGACGGGAAGAAACCAACATCCTCTCTTAAGATTAACCTTCTGCCGCACAACTGGCAACTACAACGAGCTTCAATTGTACCAAGGTTTGGACAAGTTTGCACGAAACATGAGGCTCCGCGAGTGCTTTTATGACCACCAACCGAATCCTAACCAGACGATTCTGACCAACCCACAAAAGCAATGGACGCCTAATCCACGAAGGAGGTAAGTTTATCGACATGTACATTGATATCACGCAACGCGAAATCATTTCCGCTGTGAAGAGTTACATCTACTGTGTAACGTAGATGTAGCCAGATGCTACGATTAAGACGCATATGTTCAGAAAATAACGAATTTGAGATAAAAGCTAGAGCACTAGGAGAGGATTTCATCAACCGTGGATACCCCTTACCGTTAATAAATAATTCAATATCAAAAAGTCGAGCGATCTCTCGGGACGCGTGTTTAGGGGAGCGACCGAAACGAAATAACCACGAATTACGGATAATCTTATCTTACCAGTCAAAACTTCCAAACATAAACAATATTCTTAGACGACACATGAATATTTTACACCTGGACACTGCTTTAAAAGCTGTTATCCCTCGACCACCTGGTATAGCGTTTAGGAGACCACGTAATTTATTGGATTTTTTAGACAGTCCCGAAACTCCATCGGACGTAGCCTGGTTCCACTTGGTTGTGTAAAATGCAATAATACCCAATGTATTTTGTGTTGATATTATAATAGCTAACTCTAGTCGTAGAACAGCAAATTAACTTTAATAGGAAAATAAATGGTACATTTGACTGTAATCCGAAAAATGTTATTTATTCGATTCAATGTAAAAAATGCCTAATTTAATACATAAGGGAAACTAAAACAGGCATAAGAAAACGCATAAATTTACATAAAGTCACATACGTAATCACGTTGCCGGACCAGTTTCTCGTCACTTAAACTCCGCGGGACATAACAGACTTTCTGATTTTAATTTTATTATACTTCAAAGGGGCTTTCGAACCACCAGAGATCGAAAAAATAAAGAATCTGAATTTATTTATAAATTTAATACTTTAGAACCGCAAGGGCCTTAACAGTTCGAAAGGGTCATTGCCATCCTTTTTTATGGACATTTAATTGAGATCTTCTAACCGGTGCCGCACTGTTGCGTTTTTTTTCTCGCTTCATCGTTTAATTTTGCACGAGCAAACGCTTAACATTGAATTGAGCCTCTGATTGGCTTCACACGACACCAGGTATAGTTGGATTATGTCCAACCACATGTTCCAAAAACTGGTCTTGTGATAGTAATAATATGATATTTAATTACTTGAATACTATTTACTGCTTTTTTATCGGGATATATTAAACTCTTAAGCGAGAATTTAGTTGAGTAGGTACCCGCTAAACGGTAAGCATTTTTCCAATTACTTCTTCCTCTTTGCAGCCGTTTTTTAATGCGAATATTAATGCGAATAGCATTTTAATGCGAATAGCATTCTTTGGATACTTCACGCACTTTTCGTCTATGTATCTATCTATCTATCTATGTATCTATCTATCTATCTGGCTATCTAACCTCTTACGCCGCGGGTCGATAAATAAATAAAAAAGACCGGCGCCGGCGGGATTCGAACCGTTGACCCTTTGATCAGCAGGCAGACGCGCTAACCACAGAGCTATGAAGGCAGTCATTCAAAGCACTTCAAGATCCTGTTTATATCTTTACCATACGCGCGTTCCAGCTGCACGAGGGCTCATTCCCGCTCTCGTGAGGCTTAGCACGAGAGCGGAATGAGCCCTCGTGCATCGGAGACGCTGACGCGCACCAGTAGCTGTGACAGCGCTGTAAAGCGCGTCCTATGGTAAAGATATAAACAACCGTTTAGAGTACCGTTGGTTGAGACTAGCTGAGACGCCAGAAAGTCTGGTCGGTACCATTTTGAGTGTTTGTGCGTATGGCGCGTGCTTTGCTCGCCTTCCTAAGTGACACAAACGCACGTGCTGGGCTGCGGAGATCGTGCGCAGGGCTGTGAAAGTGCCAACAAATTTAGAATCGCCTCAAGAGTGGGCTGGCGTATCTAGAGTGTGCCGGCCACCTGACGAACGCGCATAACTCCGCACCGTTTGATGCTATTCGCATTAACGTAGATAATCATTCCCAAAGGATGGGTTCTGCTGATTTTCTCTAATTGAAAGAAAAAGGAAAACGAAGTGTTCTTGTTTGGACTGGCGAAGAGCCTACCAGGCCCGAAACGTTTCTGCAGATCACTTATTTGGCATCCTTGGACGACAATCTTTTTAAAGGGAAATATTTTATGAGCATATTTCTCTCGAGTGCCTTCTTTTTATCACAAGAGTGCTGATATATATATATATATATATATATATATATATATATATATATATATATATATATATATATATATATATATATATATATATATACATATTACGGGTGTTTCACGAAAGCTGGACAAATTCGATATTGCGAAAACTACGCGTCGCACCAAAAAAGGCTTGTGTCGTTTTGGTCCTGGGCCAGGGGCCTATTTAGGAAAATTATTAAAGTCCGAGATAATGATATTGTTAATTATTTTTGCGTAATAAACTTTTTTAATATTGGGTTTAAGGGCATGGTTTCAATTAGAAAATTGCTCAGCATCATAAATAAACACTAAATCAACAAATTGCAGAACGATAGAAGGCACGCGAAGCATTTTACGGCTTTCTGAAAAACCGTACAAATTCGACGGGTTTTTTAGTTTCGGTTTGTTATCGGAGCGCATCTCAGCCCCGGCAGCACCGCGCCCCGTGGAGAGATAGTGCAACCAGCCTCTGCTGCGTCGCGCGATGACAGCGCAGCAGAGGTTGGATGCACTATCTCTCCACGGGGCGCGGTGCTGCCGGGGCTGAGATGCGCTCCGATAACAAACCGAAACTAAAAAACCCGTCGAATTTGTACGGTTTTTCAGAAAGCCGTAAAATGCTTCGCGTGCCTTCTATCGTTCTGCAATTTGTTGATTTAGTGTTTATTTATGATGCTGAGCAATTTTCTAATTGAAACCATGCCCTTAAACCCAATATTAAAAAAGTTTATTACGCAAAAATAATTAACAATATAATTATCTCGGACTTTAATAATTTTCCTAATTTGGCCCCTGGCGCAGGACCAAAACGACACAAGCCTTTTTTGGTGCGAGGCGTAGTTTTCGCAATATCGAATTTGTCCACCTTTCGTGAAACACCCTCTATATATGTATATGCAATTCTAAGAAAACATAAGAGAGGGATCAGTGGGTAATTACCTCTGAATTTCGCACCCTTTGTTTACGGAGGGCCAAACGCTTTACAGTAAATGAATTTTCAATTCCATTAAAGGGCAACTCCACTCAATTTCGGAGATTTCGGGATAATGAGTGATTTGATTGATTGATTGACTGATTTAGATTGAGATTTAGAAACTTGATTTGATTGATTGAT
>JAZHYW010068769.1:0-12303 GCA_037355805.1 Ixodes ricinus
CGGTAGGACGGCGCTTCATGTCAGCATTAAACAGTTGCGTCTCGCGGACGCCAGCTCAGCAGTAGAAAATGGAATATATCCTAACGAGCTGAAGCAGTAGAAAATGGAATATATCCTAACGAGCTGAAGATAGCGTAAGTAGTACCCATTTTTACAGATGGAGATTCTTCGGCACCGTCCAGCTATAGACCAATTTCAGTTTCAAGTACAATTAACACAGTTTTTGAAAAAATAATATGCAAACGTATAAAGGACGTTATAAATAAATACTCAATATTTTGCCACAATCAGCACGGATTTAGACCAAAGAGATCAACGTCCTCAGCTGTTTCTGTCCTAACTCAACATAACTCAACATCTCAACAGAGCTCTCCATGGAAGTAAAATTGCCGTTGTTGTATATTTAGATATAAAAAACGCATTGGACACAGTTAATAATAGTATCTTGCTTTACAAACTCCATCAGTATGGCTTTCAGGGGAAAACGTCGGGCGCGTTTGATAGCTATCTCTCTAACCGTAAACAGTGCGTAGTAATAAATAAATTTATCTCTACCCCAAACGGTATTAACTGGCGTGCCACAGGGCTCAGTTCTTGGGCCCATTCTTATTTCTCTTTATGTAAATGATTTTCCCTCGATCTTAAAATATTCAGAAGCATTACTATACGCCGACGATACGGCACTGATTTTCGTTGGGGATACGTCAGGCGAATCGCGTGGATAAAAATCAATGAGGAATTGACTAGGGTACTGTCATGGTTCACGAGCAATCAACTTACAATCAACCTAAATAAATCAAAGTATACAGTGTTTCATTCCAAGAAAAAGGTGATTAATTACGACGAGATAGTTATAAAATTAGATAATACGGAATTACAACATGTTACTTGTTATAAATATTTAGGTGTTCTGTTTGATTCTGATGTGCACTGGAAAAGCCAAATTAAGCACATATGTTCGAAAATTGCAAATGGTTGTTATACATTATTATCAGCCCGCGAATATTTTGATTTATTTATTTTGCGCATACTCTATTTTGCATTCGTCCACAGTCAGCTGGTCTATTGTATTGAATCCTGGGGTAATACTTACGCTACATACTTAGATCCGGTAACTCGCTTGCGAAAACGGGCGATACGATTTATAACATTTTCAAAAAAACACTAACCCTAGTAGACCTCTTTTCCAATCGCTAAACGTGTTGCCATTCAGTTGTATTTACAAATTAAAAATAGCTCGAACAGTTCGTAAAAACATAGAGTCTAATGAACCACTTTCTTTGAATTTATTTCGATCTCCCAGGAGACAAAAGAGGGCTGCAGCGAATGATATGTTTAATTTACCGCGATGCCATAATGCATATGGACAAAGAGCTGATTGAATTTTATGCTGCTCAAGTTTGGAATGAAATACTTATTATTATAAAAGTTAGAAAACAACTTTCTTTCCTCCTTAAAAGATTATTTCGGGATTATGAAATGCAGTTAAGCTAATTACTTTTTAGAACGTGATTTCTTTCGTTTTTTTTGCGCATTGTATGAGTCTATTGTAGTCTGCCGCTTTTTGAACCTATATTACGATTGGACCCCGGACTAGCTTTAGCGGCAATGGGTTTAAACAGTTTTTGTGTATTTTGAAAACAAGTTTGAAAATAAAGCATTGAATGAATGAATGAATGGATGGAACTGTTCGATCCAGCACTCGGAAGAGTTACAACGCCTGTCAGGCGCTTACTTCCGGGACAAACCGCTTACTTCCGGTGGCTTTATACCTGTCTGCTCAATGCGCCTCCAGACCCCTAATGGTGGAGATCAGTGAGCTGAGCGGGACTAAAACCGCGTCTCATTATGCATCCCAAGACGCTCGCGTCTCAAGATACTCGCGCGCCCCAATCCTTAACAGTGCTTTCTTTCACCCAGTCTCAGTTGAGACCAAAGTTACTAAAATACTCAGTTGGGAAACTGAACCTTGTAACCCGGAACGCTCGCGTCCATCGAGACCATAATAAATATGATAACAGCGCCACCCTTTATCGACAGTCAAATCTTAAAAGTTGATTTATGTAGCTACTGAGAAATTGCAGTGGGAGATCGCACCACCGGCCTCGTGCAACTCGATCTCAACCAATACGTGCAGCCGTGCGGTTTCCGTAGGGTCTGCTGCGGGACAAATGGCGGCGTTGCGATCGCCTTTAGTTTGTTTCTGAGTACGAATCGGAGCCACTTTTTCAAAGCAGGCTTTATGGCACTTTCCAAACTCAGTCGTTCTAGTAACGTTGGTTGAGACGCTGTTCTAGCAAGCCGGCGCTGGCATCTACTGGGGCACACTAGCTTCGGGTTGTGTAAGCACACAGGCAATAGAATTATTACGGCGCCCTCATGTCATACGTGGTACATGGCAGCAGAAAAAAAGAGGTTGAAGGTTTCTTGATATCAGTGTTGACTATGGCGAGCCTTATATTTGTTTTGTTATCAGCATATGAGTGTACTGTCAAAGCTTTTATATGCATGTTTATCTTGCCCAGAGGGCGCTCTAGTACGTGTGCACTCGACGCGACCATAAAAAAGAAGCACCTCCGCTAGCATCCTCTAGATTCGATTGTTTAATGCTGACGTGAAGCGGCGACCTAGTGTCCCATTACGCACAATCTACGGGCGTAAACAACCTCTGTCAGCGTCCCTCAGCTCCTCTCTACGGTGCTAAAGAGCGTCTAAAACAGTTCAATTTGACGTACAACAATAACGCGACTTAAAAATATCCGATCGTGATCGCTATGGCTCTACTTAAAACTTGACAGCTACAGGTATATAAAGGTGTAGACCTTATCGCATCAACCTCAGTAGCGTCTCACTCTCGTAGCTTTAAACTCGTCGGCTTGAGGCCCGCACCGGCATATCATAGATAAACGTTCTTGCCCAGCCCACTTTTTTTTCAGCACATTAATGCGAAAAATCCACGGCTTTAGGTTAATTGTGAGGGCTCTGGTATTGAACCTCAAGCAAACGTCACACATCTCTTCAGCCAAACATCAACCTGGGCCTTGTCCTAGCTTTTTTACATAAAAAGGCGCCATACAGGCGTGCGCTCGTGTAATCACAGCAGTATAAAGCACTGTTAAAGACTTCCAGTTGACAGACACAGACCGCGCTGGCTAAAGTTGCCCCTCCACAGCGTTGGAAAAATTGCCGTCATTTGAGACAGACCAACCTCTCGTTCTTGATATGTTCACAAAGACAAGTTGTCTTCCTTCACTTAACACTGAAGTGAAATACAAAAACAAGTATGTAAGTGCACACAAAAAATTACAAGCTCCTTCCGGCGCTGAAGGACGTCTTAAACGGGGTAATTATATTTAACGTCAATAACATGCTACAGGGTGCAATAACACAAGATGACGAAAGCTCGTCAGCCTGTCACTAAGCGTGAAAAACAAAAATGTCTGGGCAACAGGCTATCATTTTGAGTGCTACACTTTACTGTCAGTAGCGTAATTAATGATATTGAACGAGATACTACAAGTTGCTTTGAAGGCATCATTTTTTTCTAGAAGGATGTCATCATGCAAAACATCTTTCCGTATTGCAACTGCAAATGTTTTAATGCGAATAGCATTCTTTGGATACTTCACGCACTTTTCGTCTATGTATCTATCTATCTATCTATCTGGCTATCTAACCTCTTACGCCGCGGGTCGATAAATAAATAAAAAAGACCGGCGCCGGCTGGGATTCGAACCGTTGACCCTTTGATCAGCACGCAGACGCGCTAACCACAGAGCTATAAGGCAGTCATTGACCGCACTCTAAACATTGGTTTATATCCTTACCATAAGACGCGCTTTGCAGCGCTGTCATAGCTACCGGTGCGCGCGCGTTCCATGCACGAGGGCTAGCTCACCCTCTCCCGCGCTCACCCTCTCCCTCTAGCTCACCCTCTCCCGCGCTCGGGAGACCTCTAGCTCAGCCTCACGAGAGCGGAATGAGCCCTCGTGCATGGAACGCGCGCACTGGTAGCTGTGACAGCGCTGTAAGCGCGTCCTATGGTAAAGATATAAACAACCGCTTAGAGTACCGTTGGTTGAGACTAGCTGAGACGCCAGAAAGTCTGGTCGGTACCATTTTGAGTGTTTGTGCGTATGGCGCGTGCTTTGCTCGCCTTCCTAAGTGACACAAACGCACGTGCTGGGCTGCGGAGATCGTGCGCAGGGCTGTGAAAGTGTCAACAAATTTAGAATCGCCTCAAGAGTGGGCTGGCGTATCTCAGAGTGTGCTGGCCACCTGACGAACGCGCATAACTCCGCACCGTTTGATGCTATTCGCATTAACGTAGATAATCATTCCCAAAGGATGGGTTCTGCTGATTTTTTGTATTTTTTTTCTTTATGTGCTGCGGTTCTCATGAAGACCTGAGTTCATCCTCTTAGCGGAGGCCATTCGCAGAAAACTATATAAAGTACAATTGGTAAAAAAGCGGTCAACAGCAGCACCAAACTAAATACTGTCGACTACTATCAGTACCACGTGCATACAGTACAAGTGTCAAGAAGTACATGTTTTTTTGGTAAATATTGACCACATTCAGTAACTTTGCCATCTACATCAATTCTGGATGAGTGGATTGGAGTAAAGAAGGCAATCAGCAAATCTTCCCTCCCTCCTACTCTACCAGCAATGCCGAGCTGGACAGTGCGTGGCAGCTGAGCCCTGTTCGGGTCAGCATCTTGGCACCGGAATGCGGGCCTGGATCCAGAATAGCAGTAACCGCGCGCCTTGACTCGTTGCTTAGGTTCAAATCTCGATGACGTACCCGCACTCCCACCCTCCTCTTTTCCCCTTGGGTTTTCCAATTCAATTTTCGACATAAAAACATGACAGTAGCTATGGTAGGCCCTTCTGGTAAAGGTATCTGTCAACATCATTTGTTAATTTAAAGAAGACGACAGATCATGGATAACAAAATCCCTCAGGTTTGTTCACAAGCCACATAGGACGAGTTACCAACCTCTGTAGTGGTATGCGACCACCTGCTTTTACATTGACGAGGCCCGTTCCCGGGAGGCTTCACATCGGCAACTGCCGATGTGAAGCCTCCCCAGGGAAACGGTGTCGAGGAGTCGTACTCATACTTATTAGAGCGCAGCGCTTAGGCGCCCGTTTCCAGCTTGAGCGGCGTCGGCGTTGGCGTAACCGTGCGTTGGATTATGAGACGATTTTCACAATGACGTCACACGTGACGTCACTTGGGACGTCATACGTGACTTCACGTGTGACGTCACACGAGTGAATTCATGAGAGCACAATTCTCTCGCTAAATTTAGTGGAACGTACCCCATAATGATGTCGCACGTGACGTCACGTATGACGTCATGTGACCTCAATGAGCTAAGAGAGGAGGAACAGGGGAAGAGGTGGAACAGGAGAGGGTACGGGAGAAGGAGGAGGTGCATACCCTCCCCTCCGTTTCCTCCCCTCCTCCTCCTCAAGATCTGCGCTCTACTTTCGCGTTGCAAAGATTTGTAAACATCTTTCATGTTTTTAAATGGACATCTTATTGATTATGAGGACATACTTGCACCCTCTTCATAGAGATGGGAGGCTTTCGTCTGGAAGTGGAACGAAGACTTCGCTCGGGACGACTGGCTTTAGCTTAATGCCTAGCGCACACACACGGACATCCCCTATGTGGCTAAACCATCAATTCAAGCAGATCGCAAAGGAAAGCGAAAATGCACAATTTTTGGTATTAAAGGGTAACTGCAAAGAAAAGAAAGTGTTTTTTTAAACAGCCTATATGGGACAAGCGTGCCACAAAACAAATATTCCGCGGAAAAATAATTTTTTTCTATTAATATTTAAGCCACAGGACGTAATTTAGTCGGAGCCACAACTTCTCCACATTTAAAACTCGCGCCCTTTCGACGCGCGCGGAGTGGCTGTTATACGTCACTCCGTGACGTTTAGCAGCCACTACGTGACGTATGATACCAACTTTGTGGCGCGCGATTTAAAACGGACGAAATAGCCGCAAACTAAAATCAGTCTCGCGCAATAAATATTGCTCTAAAACATTTAGTTTTTAGCGGAGAAATTGTTTTGTGACAGGCTTGTCCCAACTAAGCTGTTTAAAAATACACTTTTTTTTCTTAGCACTTACCCTTTAAAGAAACCCAGAATGGGATTCTGCACCCCAAATTTTCGGTTGAACGTTTGGAAAAATAGTCGCAATTCAGGATCTGTTTTAAACAGGGTGTCGAACCGGAACCGGACCGAACCGAAAACCGGAACCGAACCGGTATTTTTTCCGGAACTGAACCCGAACCCGAACCGTTATATTGTTATCGCGATGAACCCGAACCGGAACTGAACCGGAAAATAAATAACGGTTACCGGCTCATGTCAAAACGGTTCGGCCACGCGCTGTTGATAATGAATGTCCTATCAATGCCATTTGTTTTTTAAGTGCCGTCAACTGACACACACCTACGCTTACATATTTTTCTTCTCCACTCAGTCTTAGGAATATAAACGCTGCATCCATGAATCTTGACAAACGCTGCATCCATGAATCTTGACATAAGAACCAGTATTGCGCTGGTCGCGGCTTGCAGGGAAAAAAAGGAATTAAAAGACTGTGCAAAAAAAAAAAAAAGAAAAAAAGAAATCGCGTCACGGGATTTTATTTTCCTACAATCTCGTAAATCCTAAAATGCTGCTGTGTCCTCATTTCATAACACGTTTCTAGAACGCGCGAGTTCTTGAAGCTTGCTTCCATCGGAATGAGAAAAGAAAAGGCTGTGGAGTTTGATAATGTTTGAGGGAGAGAAAGAAATTTTATTTACAGTTGAAATGAGCATTCATGAATTATATCCGTTCTTCGCTGCCCCAACCACCGGTCAGAGTATATCGAGCTATGAAGTGTCAAGATTTACATGCCGTATTTTTTCGTACCGGAAACTCGATAAATGCGGGGGAAAAAAACAGGGATACAAACCCTAGTCGCTCGCGGAGAAGCGAACCTGCGCGCACTTTTGAATTTGACAAAGGATCTGCCGAGCTTCTGTTGCTTCCGTCGCCTGCCCAGCGTAGTCATGGGACTCAAGCGGGCGCGTGCGCTCAAACCAACGCTCAGCAGACGCTGGAGTTAGCGCCCGTGACAGACAGCCCTGTCATCAGACAGTCGTTGTTTGCCGCTTGCATTGGCTACAGGCTTTTATAAAAGTTATGCACTACTAGTTTCGACGATGTATCCCGTTTCGTATGTGCTGATTTCAGATGTTTTATTTGTAATTTATTTTGATGTTGCAATTTGTCATTTATAATTTCCGAACCGGTTCGCGAACCAGTTCAGCGCTCCAAACCGGTTCGTGAACCGGTTCGCGGATCGAATTAATCGAACCGGAACTGAACCGGAACAAAATAAATTTACCTGAACCTGAACCGTAACCGAACCCGTATTTTTTTCGGTTCGACACACTGGTTTTAAAAGTATTTCCTGAGAGGAGAACCTTAGTTGAAATATATTAAAAGGTCGGAGGGACCGGTCGCCAAGGGATACAGACAAGCTTCAATCGCACATACGTAGGTAGATTACTTTTAGGTAATCTAGAACGTGCTCTGGTTCCCTAAGCTGGACACTTGGAGGAAAAGTACGGCGAGAAATTCGGCGGCTCTGATTGCGCCGGCGCCAAGGTGAAGTGCGGCGTTGGCCAATCGCGGCCGCCAGATTTCTCGCCGTCGTTTTCGCCAAGCGTCCAGCTTAGAACCTGATTCTGTGCATTGATTAGAAACTTGTCTATGGCCGAGCAGGCAACAGTTGAACGCAACCTATACATATAGGATATGTATAGGACTACGCCTGATCGATTGAAATGAGGCACAGGAGCGTGTGGCAGAAGGGAAAAACAAGAGAAACTTCTAACCAGTTGCAAGGGCCGAAGCCACCGAAATCCGGTTTTTGAACCTTCGCGTGATTTTTGGTAAAAGCGGTGGTATTTCAGTGGGATCCTTTGACTAGTGTCGGCATTCTTGTGGCTTCGTTTCATTCCCTCAAACGTGCAGTCTGCTTTACTGGAATGGGCCGTTTCTTCTTTCTACTAATGTCCCGTCGAAATATAGAAAGTGAAATTTCTTAGATCTATTGCTTGATAACCCGTACAGTCTGCTGGCGATTGAGAAGAGCGTAACCTTATCTTGCACGATGTTTTGACGCTGACACTCTAGCCTGTACAATTGAATTGCGAATGAGCACTCGTGTGCTCTCATGTTATTCCCTTCTGCTAAAGAACAACAAGTTTTGCGTCGTTAAATAAACAGTGCTCAGGCTGGATTGTCAAGTCCAAATATCAACATTATGGATTACTCATTGATGCAAGTACAAGGCACTTATTTAAAACGAACATAACAAAATCGCCTTACCTCAAACAGTGCCGTTCGTTTGGTGGAGTTCTGTTCACTCTTTAATCTGGTAAATCGCTGTTTGCACTGTCCTGTGTCTAGGCAGTTCAAAACACAGAATCTTTTGTTAGGGCTGTTACTAGATTCGTCAGCACAGCAGCCAGTAATCCCATTTTACGTTCACCGCCTAGCGCCATAAAAAAACACGGAAAAACATGGCTGTCACTAAAGAAACAGAAACGCGGATGCAGGTGGAAAACTCCTTCCCCCTCTGTTCCCTTAAGCAGAGTTGACGCTGGAAAGGGGTCGCCTCTTTTCCAGCGTTCGCTCTGCTAAAGTAAAAATAGGGTGGAGGAGCTTTCCCTGAATTTTTAACCTGTCGGAAACTATATGTTAGCTCAGTTGCACATTGACGCTACTTCGTCGAGCAGTACCCCCTCTCCCCTCACGGCCGGCCTCCCGTCGTTTGACGCGCCACCGGTTAGGGAACGGCTGCCAGTAACTTCAGTGTATTTTATGGAATACATGTCTTAAAGCATAGCGTCCAGCTGGCTTTTCACCGTCCTGTTTGAATACATAATGAAACCCTCCGCGTGAGTTTCACAACTGAGCTAACCTAGTAACGTTGGCCATAGGGTCGAATGAATTAAAAATCGCGGTTTGTTTACGCACACACAGAACCACTCGGAAGAAACCAGTAACGACGCTTGCGTCCCCGTTGCTAGGCGCCGATGCGTTCAATCAGAACGCTTATTATCGTCAAGTGATGGGCGTTGTTAGAAAAGCGGCGAGGTCACAGATTGACCAAACTATCCTCTTTTCTATGGCTCTGCGTATATGCAATAGTGTAAAATTTTCTGCATTACTGTCTTCTCTAGCCTTTAGGTTGTCTACAAGCCCTGACCCATGGGGCTCTTAAGAAACATATATAATAACTGAATGAACGAAAACTAGATGTTCGTTTTCTTTTTGCCGCAAGCACTTGACGCATAGTTTAAAAAAAGTAGAAATGACTAGGTTGTTTTTGTATCAATTACAGCTTGACAAGTACGAGATGATACCCTCGCCGGATTTCAGTAATAATGAAACTTTGCAAGCGTATAAAAACTACCTGACACGAACGATTATATTGTTTTCGGGAATCGCCGAAAGTGAAGCAACAGTGATTTCTCAGAATATACTTGACTTCGAGTTAAACATAACAAAGGTAACGTTCCTTTTTATATGTACACAGGAGTCGCGGCACTGTCACCAAACTGTTATAAATACCTTATATATTAAAAGGAGACATTTTTAATCTAATATGAATCGTCGTATTTGCATTTTAAATTAAACGGAAAAACTAATTATAAGTTGGTGAAAGCGAACAAGACAGATCATTCCACTATAAATCACTTAATATAATGCTCGACAAAAAAATTAATATATTTTGATTAGGCCAATAAAAAAAAATAAAGGCTCACTTTACATTGTGTTTCCAAACGCATACTGAAGATAGTCAGTGAAACACGTTAAGTTTGTGAGAAATGTATATACAATACAGTCGCTAAACTGATGCGATATACTGGTAATAATTTCAAATGTTTCACCCCTTTTGACTCCATTGCACTGCTGTGCAATTGAGCTTTCTTGCTGTACTCGATGCTTATATTGTATTACGCTTGCACTATTTTTATTTAAAAATCTTGAGGAAATTTGTATTCGCCCATGCTGTTGAAGGCGACTGAATATCAAGAAGGTAAGACGGCTTTACCAATGATTGCTCACATTATTCATATTCGTAACATTTTAAGTGCCAAATATTTAAATCTATCTTTGTATCGTTATCATCACAAAGAATGGTACAATCGTAGAAGCAAATAAACGGTCATTGAATTATTTACAAGAGCCACCTTCCGACCAACAGATGAAGGTGTTTTTTCATTCTTTTTTGTTACAATGGAAGAAGGTTCATTTAGAATCATATGTTGTTTGTGACATATTCTTTTAAAAAAATTAAATACATCACGAATAATGTAGAGTGAAAGAGCCTTGGAATTATAAATACATAATACTTCTGACCAGAGTGTCGAATATCGTTACAAAAGTTTCTAAATGTTCGTCGCCCCAGTTCACGAGTAATTCGCCCTACCTTCTTACTGTTTGATATGAGGGCTACTTGATGCCATTTATTAGAAAACAAATATCTAACCGAGAACAAACCGAATAGTTAGAGGCAATATAGTTATAAGCAAAAAGAGTGACATTCTTATACACAAAAATATTCTAGCATACTCTTTTCAGTAACCGGGCAAAAGCTCAGAGGGCACATCCTCACCGGACAAAAGGTCAAAATGCAGAAGCTCACTCACATTATCACAGACGTAAACAAAAGCTATCTTTTTTATTTTTTATTTTTGCTACCTGGGCGAAACACGGGCTGGGCTAAAGTGCAGACACGATGGAAATTCAACCATTTGTAGGATGCTGCTTCTTCCCCTCTCCCATAGCTCGCAGAGAAAGGTAAGCTGAAAAAAACCATTCTATCATTGTCAAAAAAAAACAAAAAAACGTGTTGGTAAGAAATATTTAGCGCCAACACTTAACCTAAATTTATAATGAAGTGACAGCTCGTCTTGTCCCTTCAGCTGTCTGGAACTATGCTAAACTTCCAAAAACAATTTGCCAAAAAAATTATATAAACGAGCACATAAAAGTTAGGCACAATGTATGCTCATTACTAAGGCATTGGCTTTCTTGGGCTTTAGAGTAATACTTAAAATGAATGGCTAAACAAATAAAATCGTTTCCGTCATTGTGCGTCGTAAATGTATTTAACATCAAGGATTATCTCAGGGTGACGTCAAATAAAAACTAAAGCAAGACTGTATTATACCAACCATTGAGTGGGAGCTTGGCCTTTTGGAGAAGTACAAGACTGACGACAGATTTAGAAGCCTGTACGGCATGGTGGATGGGCTGGCGCTCCTTCCACCACAGCTTGTGTCCGAAAGCCTAACCTACATCAAGAAAAGGTCTACCGGTGACATCGGCGACCTTTTGGACTATTTTGACTGCACGTATGTCAACGGCCCTTTCCGTGTTACTTCTGCTCCTTCTGCTGTGGCACCCAGATCGAATTCTTCGCTTTGCCTGATTTTGTGCCTACCACGACCGGAGTTATCCCCGGAATGGTGGAATACGTACGACGCCACTTTACAAGACTAAGACCGGACGAACAACGCCTGCGAAAGATGGAATAACGGATACAAAAAGACTGTCGGCCACGCCCATCCAAGTGTGTGGAGCCTTAATGAATGCCTATACAGCAAGATCAAATGCTCATTGCCATGGCATTGACACAAGCCCGGAGAGTTGAGCCCCAGTGGATCGGGTGCGAAAAACCACTCTGTGCCTGCAGAACCGCCTGAAAAAATATTTGCAAAGGATTCCTCCGGGTACACCGAGTTCTACAAAAACTACAAGAGGACTGCATTTTATTCTAACAAATTAACTTGTTTCTCCTGTAATGAACAAACCAGGGACCTGTCAGATTTAATTTATCGCTTTATCGTCACACCGCGCACCTAAATTGTCCGCGCTCGTGTTAATACCAACATGAAATTTTATCCTGGTGAGTTCTTGTCCGGGTTTGTGAAAGAATAGGTGAGTTTTTCTCCGGTGAGCTTTAGTCCGGTGAGCTTCTGTTCGGTGAGCTTTTGTCGGGATTCACGTTTTTTAGTTTTCTTTTTAAAGGAATAACAGGTTTTGAAACACGCTGACACAGTAACAGAAGTTTTAAAATGTTGTAAGCGACCGTTATCTTCGAAGTCCCATGACGCACGGAAAGGTAGTATTCAATTATCATTTGAATCTTTTTTGAAGACATTAATCGCCACGTGACTTAAGGTGTGAATTTCTAAAGTCCCG
>JAZHYW010068770.1:0-13887 GCA_037355805.1 Ixodes ricinus
CACTGTCCGCGTTGGCGGTAATAATCAAAAAAATGATCCCGGCTATTCCGGGAACGCGTGCTGCTGAGCAGCAGCGGAGAGATAATAATCAGAGGAGAGATACCGCGGAACATACCAGCCAGCTCCGGTGCTGTCATCGAACGAAAGCGCCAGGCTGGTCGCCCGAGGTACTAGGCGCGCCTCGCCGTTTGCGGCGCGTCTGGGGGGCAGCACTTCTCCCTGTTTCAGGTCGAGCAAGCGTGCTTGTGGTCTAATTTTAGATACAACATCTCATACTACCTCTTTCTTCTTTTTTGTCTGATCTTTGATAATAATTTTTGTGTCTTTCTTGCCAGAGACTCGATGACCTATCACTTCCTCCTGATCTATCAGACATTGATATATACGCCGAAAACTTAACTTACGACTATGATTATGGCAACTATGAAGTCTCATCGAGTAGCCCGGCTCTTGGCGTTGTAAGTAGGCCAAATCCGAAATTCAAGCTATGTCGGTATATACGGCAATTATTTATGTGGCTTACAGTTTCTACGCCATAAATACCTTTCCATTAACGTTTTATGAACTATATGTACCACCAATTAAGAAACAAAATTTGAAGAGTGTGAGTGCTAGCTCCGGTTCGCTTCAAGTCCGATCGCAGCTATCGGTTGAAGCCAGTCGAGCAGCTGCATCGGCACAGCGATAGTTGTATTTGTGGGTTTGCTACCGTGCACTGACTGAACGAATTACGGGCAATAATTGCACCGCGATCCTGTTCTTTTTGTGCGTGATTCGATTTAGCCGGTCACGCATGAGCGCCTTGGCGAGGCCCTTATGGCGGTTCTTGATTGACCCCATAGGGTCGTAGGGACGGCCGCGATTAAACTTGGAGTGAAACGAAGTGGTATTTCGTGGGACAGTTACGGAGTGTTTTGTCTCACCAATGAATCAGAAGTGGGCCAAAAAGCATATCGCATGAGCGGGATGTGCCCATACCTCATAGGAGACAAGGCCTACGCCTTACGCCGGCTCCCACGGCTTTATGTCCCACTCCGAACGATGCTCCAGGGGCTCTAATCTGAACACATTGCGAAAATTGAAACGCCAGTGTCGCTGTCGTTACGGCGTCGCAATTTCTGGCTGCCCTAGCTTTTGTGTGCGAAAATTGAAAGGCGAATGTCGCTGTCGTTACGGCGTTGGAACTTCTGGCTGCCGTAGCTTTTGTGGACTGGCACACTGGAGAGCGACCTTAAGCAGAGCAGGCGTCTGCCACGTACACCACGGCTGTTGGGGCGCCGCCAGGATACCGATTGGCGACAGCATGACTCTTGTATGACGTCACCAGGCAGAAACCGAGGGACCACTTTTTTGGTCGCGGTAAACACACCAGCCAGAGACGCGATCCAGGCACCATAGCACTACCCCGTCGGTTGTTTCTACTACCCTCAGAAAAGAGCACTGCCCATCGGTTGTCTGAATAAAATTTATTTTGATTTGATTTGGTTTCAAATAGAATCGAAACCAACCTGTAGCGTCAAACATAAAGTAGGTGAAACAGCGCAGAACGACAAAGACTGGAAGGAAGGTACAACCAGGACTGGGCAGGTGCTGACTCGCAACTAAAGGTTTTATTACAAAAAGAAAACATAAAACGTAAACACATAAGACAGCAATTTACACTCTTGCCAACCTTTTTGCATCATCACATAGGGCCCCGGTCATCCAGGTACCGCGTGCTCCACGCCCCCCCCCTCTCCCTTTTTTTCGTGATCGCCGAAGACAAAAAACAACATTTCTTTCACAGATAGCGTCACTGACGGCTTGCCGATGCACAACGCCCCGCTTTCCCCTATGTAAAAGGCCTCTATCACTTCCCTCGTCACCTCGTCTGCGTGCCTATCTACAAGCCTGGTCTCCTCGAAGGATGGCTTGCGCAAACAGCTCTTACAATGCACTGTCAAATGCCCTCCGACCGTGGCTCTCAGCGAATAGTTGCGCTCCCTGCTCCTGTCATTTATGCACCTCCCCGTCTGTACGATATCCACTTTACCACACGAGAGGGGTAGCTTTTATACCACCCCGGAAACGCAGCTCACAAACGGCTTTGCATGTTTTTTTTGTGCACTTACTCTTTGACTGCCCTTCTGCCTTGGCCCTTACCCTCGAACGTATATAGCTCAACTTCAGAGGGGCGGAAAGCACCACAGGGGCGTTGTACCGACTTCCTACTTTCTTTAAATTTTGGGAGGCCTTGTCCAGGCATGGGATGACGATAGACCTTCGCCTGTCCACCAGCTTCTTACGGGGAGAGGTTCCTTTTACCTTTTTAACAAGGGTGCCGCCAACACCACACAGCAAAGCACGCGGAACCCAGAGTCTCCCAGGCTATCGCACTGCTCCTCAAAGCTCTCATGTACCCTGTGGACGCAGGACCTGCTTAGGGCCGCGTCCAAGCACGAAATCGCAATGCACCTTTTGATAACCTTCGAGTGGGTTGACCTTTAGTCTAAGACGGCGTTTTTCGACAAAGGGCTGTACGCCCAGCAGATATGACTTTCGCCGAAGTGAAGGGAAAGGTGCCAAAACTGCAGGACCCTTCCTTGGAGACCTCAGACATGAACCTGATGCCCCCTTTACATTCGCCAAAACTTGCCAAACTGTCAACCATCGAGGACACCGTGCCGTCAAAACCCTCGAGAAACAGTAAAAAAATAATCAACATAGCATACCACTTTTTTAATCCTGGTGGGACCTAGAGATCCCTTAATGTTCCGGTCAACTCTACTAAAGTAAATATCACTCAATACAGGAGCAACACACTAGCCAATACAAACGCCCGACCTTTGTATATAGCATTCATTCTTCCACCCGACCACCATCCACTCCAGGTGAAATTGCAACATATGCAGGAACCCCTCAAGGGGCCCACCACACGTATTTCTAAAGGACAGCTCACCATTGTCCTCAACACACATCTTCACAGCGGAGAGCAAACGGTTGGGGGGGGGGGGAGTTGAACAGCTCTTCAACTTCAACACTAAGCGCTCTACACTTCCTCAGTCATCCAGCACCAGCAAATTCACAACCTCCCCCGAGTTGGCAATCCTAAAAGGATCCCCCAAACTCATAGAAGACAAATGCCCCTGAAGGTAAGCCGACAGCTGGCTCGGCCACGTTCCTCCGCCAGAAACAATAGATCGAAACGGACTGGCATCTTTGTGGGTTTTATCGCCGAAAAACACTTCTAGCTGCATACGTTCCACTTTTCCGATTCTCCTGTCTAACTGGGTTAGGTCCAATTACTCACACAATTCTTTCGCCCTGTCTCTAGTCTTTTTAACATTCACTTCCACCGGCCTGAAGTTTTTTCCAATAGCTGCGCTAACCTTATCGTTATACGTGCTCTCCGGTAAAACCACAAAAGACCTCTCTTTGTCCGAAAACAAAACACACAGTTGATTGCTCATCATGAAGTCACCGATGGGTTTTATAGGGAACACCTTTCTTCTCCGTGAGCAATGGATGGTATCCACACACTCTGAAATGCACCTCGGATGATCCACTTACTCAATACTGTACGCCAGCTCTTCTCGCCATAGTCACCAACTCCGGAGGGTTGACGTCAGGTTAAAAAAAGAATTTCGGGCCCCTCACGAAAGACTTGCATATCTCCGGTGGAACCTCAACATCACCCAGAGTGGTGATGCGCTGAGTTGACTAAGTCACGTTGTCCTTCCTGCGTGGCAACGTCATCATCGCCCGCTGTCACAGGAACTCCGTAACGTCTGCCGATGTCTTGTTCATTTCGAAGCTGAATCTTTGCTGGCGTTCCGCACCTCCTCCCTCACACCACATGCTCCCCTCAGGCAATGTCTGAGAAATCTTTCTTGGCGGTAGTACTCCGACCGTAAGGCACGGCACATCATTCTCGTATGGCACCTCGACGGTGCAAGAAGGCCACAAACCCTCGAACGTTCCGCCGGGCACGTGCCCTGCCTTATGTGCCAGGGGCCAGCCTTGCGCTACAGACACATTGGGCAATCAGGTTAACTAACACAACAGATTACTAATGGGAAATATATTACTGAAAATGTAGGGCCCAATGTAAAAGAAATAAACTGTACCAAAGTTGAAAGCTGGGCTAGTTGGTATAGGCTAAACTTAACAAAACATGAAGTTTTGGAAATTTTTGCCGAATTGGGACGGGGGGGGGGGGGCATCAGGTTCACATCTGAGGTCCCCAAGAAAAAAAACTCTGCAGTTTTTTAACCTTTCCCTTCGCTTTGGCGGCAGTCATACCTGCTGGGCCTACAGCCCTTAGCCAGAAAAGGCCACCTTTGACTATAGGTCAGCCCGCTCGAAAGTTATCAAAAGGGGCATTGCGATTTTGTGCTTGGACGTGGCTCTAAACAGGTCCTGCGTGCACACGGTGTATGAGAGCTTTCGGGCGCAGTAAGATTGGCTAAAATACGCTGGTTTTCCGCGTGCTTTGCTGTGTGATGTTGCCGCACCCTTGTTAAAAAGGTAAGAAAAACCTCTCCCTATGAAAAGCTTGTGGAGAGGCGAAGAACTGTCGTCATCCCATACCTGCCCATGGTATCTCACAATTTAAAGAAAGTAGGAAGTCGGTACAACGCCCCTGTGGTGTTTTCCGCTTGATATGTTCTATAAGCTAGATATGTTCGAGAGTAAGGGCCAAGGCAGAAGGGGGACAGTCAAAGAGCAAGTGCACAAAAAACCACGCAAAGCCGTTTGTGAGCTGTGTTTCCGGAGTAGTATACAAGGTCCCCCTTTCCTGTATTAAAGTGTATATCGGACAGACGGGGAGGTGCTTAAATTATAGGCTCAGGGAGAACGACTATTCGCTGAGAGTCACGGTCGGAGGGAATTTGGCAATGCACTGTAAGAGCTGTTTCTGCAAGCTGTCCTTCGAGGATAGAACGCTTGTAGATAGGCACAAAGACAAGGTGACCAGGGAAGTGATAGAAGCTTTTTAAATAGCTGAAAGCTGGAGCGCAGTGCATCAGCGAGCCGTCGGTGACGCTATCTGTGCAAGAGAAGTTGTTATTGACTTTGACAATGAAGAAGAAAAAACAAAAAAGGGGGTGGCGGTTGGAGCACACGGCACGTGGATGACCGGTGCCCTATACGATGAGGCAGAAAGGTTGGCGCATGTATACTGGGTGATCCAAGGAGAGGCCAGGCTCTTTAAATCGACCTCAAAATTCGGTTTCTTAACCTATCGCGCAACGATTTTGCGCAGCGTTGCCCACAGATGGTGCATATTTTTCTTTGTAAAATTTCCAAAGAGCGAACTTACCTGAGGAAAAAGTAAAGAAAGAAAAAGGCTTAGCTGTTATGGAAACGCAGCGACGCCACCGGTCTTCAAACAACAAGGCGCGGTTTCACACGGGAGACAGGAGATGGCGCAAGCGGTCGCGACGCCAACTGCCGCCAACGAACGAGCATACGTAGCCGAGAGCCGGCGTCTTTAGCAGACAAGCAACGGCAGTTCCTTGTTGTTACGGCGCCTGTTTTTTGTTTCTGCGACTGTCGCCGCCTGCGGAACGCGCGCCGCATTTGAGTCGAAAAGGTCTGCTAAACAGGCCGGCTCTCGACGCCGTATGCTCGCTCGTTGGCGAGTTGGCATCGCGACCGCTTGCGCCATCTCTTGTCTCCCGTGCGAGGCGGCGCCGTGCCGTTTGAAGACCTGTGGCGTCGCTGCGTTTCCATAGGAGCTAAGCCTTTTTCTTTCTTTACTTTTTCCTCAGGTAAGTTCGCTCTTCGCAAATTTTACAAAAAAAAATGCACCATCTGTGGGCAACGCTGCACAAAGTCTTAGCGCGATAGGTTAAGAAACCGAATTTCGTGGTCGATTTAAAGAGCTTGGCCTCTCTTTGGATCACCCAGTAGATTGGTGCCTAATCTGCTTACTTTTGATGTTTTCCTTAGTGAAACGTTTAGTTGCGAGTCAGCGCCTGTCCCGTCTTGGTTGTTCCTTCCTTTCACTCTTTGTCGTTTTGCGCTGTTTTACCTACGCTATGTTTAGCCTACACCAACTAGCTCAGCTTTCAACTTTTCAGCTTTGATGCAACACCATCCCAGTTCAGTTGAGTGGAATCACAGTTAGGGCTCGTAACAACCGTTGGCAGAATGACAGCTGAAGCTTCCCGTGTAACAGGAGTATTAGTGGCGCCACTCCTCGCAAGGGAGACGGAGCTGGAGCATCGCTCTTCTTGTGAGATCTGTGGAGGGGATTCCGCGAATGCCAAACCTGAAAATATATACAAACAAAAAAAGTGCCTGCACCAGGGATAAAAAAATTAGGGTAATACACACAATTAACACCAAACGACAAAAATGTAATGAAAAGAAATTAAAAGTACCCATTAATAAGGAAGGAACAAAAGAACGGGAAATAGGTTTGGAACAAAAGAGGAAAAGAAATCCCTCTGTCGATAGAAACATACGCGGTCACGCCGGTCGTTGTTGACGCAGCAGAGTGGAGCTTCTGAATCACGACAACGACATTACGAAACACTGGACGTTTATAAGAAAGACCCGAGCAACAATTTTTAAACAATCCTGATGAAGGCACATGGAACCTCTAAAGGTTGACAAAAACATGACACAACACACGAAGCGTCAAAGTACTATGCATATTAGGTTTATTAACGTAGTCGTCGTAAATTTTAGTTTGTCAGCAGGACATATTACTGTTAATTAAAGAGATAAAATCCCGTGGGCTCAAGATAGTCATATATATTTTCTTTCCACTCCAGCCAAGAAGTCTAGAACCTACACGCCAGCCTTCAACAAAATTGAAAGATATTGACAAAGTATTACATCCAGTAAGCTGTACACTATCAATATATATATATAAGACAATCAGGTTTTTGCGTTGGTTGTAAACATGTATGTTTTTTTTCTTTCCAGGGAGGGTGGTTACAACTAATAAAGGCCATATTTCAAGATGTATCAGTCAATTTAACTGAAGAAGAAGAAGTGAATGTCCCAGACCCGACATTCCTTCGGCACGTTATGACGTTACTGAACACCACACCTCCGTAAGTACAAAAATGCATAAGAGTTATTAAAAGTTCAAAACTAAAGGTTGCGGTAGCACTATGTCCACCTTCGTTGTGCTGGTTTTTTTTTTTGTGACTACATAACAAAGTATTTTACGGGCCTTTACCGGACATAATAAGACTCGCTTCGTGGTCATTTTGACGTGAACAGTAATAGGCATGAATTGATTATAAGCGAGATAAGTAGAAACAAAATTATGACTGCCTCCCAAGATTTGTAATTTAATAATAAGCTGATTATTATTTAGGGTTTGTGAAACATCATAGACATGTTCTAACGATAATCTACGCAACATTTGGCCTAATGTATAATAATGAATGTGATTTAAATTCACAAAAAATACTCCGTGCCTACGAGTCGTTTGAAATTAAATGCTCAAATAGAATTGTTCTGCAATTTTACCAAAACTATCCTTATAAAACATATGCTTCCTAAAATAAAATGAAAAATGCGAAAAAACTATGTATTTGATGATTTTATCTTATTTACATTAAAATCCTGCCGATGACTGAAATATTAGTAATTAATTTTAGAAGTATAACCAAATATCCGAACAATCATAATGGCGGTGGTGGGGCCGCAACATTATACAAAGGTCGTTAATATTTCAGGAAACCTTCCTTTTCAGGGCTACGGTGAACAACTATTTTGGATGGATGCTTCTTTTTAAATTAGGTCCAATTGCTTCCCATAATATAACAAAACTTAATTTTGAGTTTAACCAAGTGTGGAGAGGCCTCCAGGGAGAGGAGCCAGGATGGCGACATTGCGTCAATGCATTGAACGACCCATTTGACCCCATAATCAGTTACGGGCTGGGAAGACTGTACATAGATAAGTATTTTAATGAAACGGAGAAAAAAAATGTAAGTGCCAATACCCTACTAATTTACATTTTAAATCGTCTCGTCCCATATGCTGCAAGCTAAAGCTATCTCTTCCTTAAAAGGAAAAAAGAAAACAAGGCAATTATGTTTGTTAACCTAAAACAGCCTAAGAAACAGCACAGTTCAAAACAACGTGTTAAATATTTGCCTAGACTGTCGCAAAAGTGGTATTCAATATATTTTCTCATCAATTCACTTTATGTTAAACTATGACTGTACAGACAAACCTGATACGAATTATTAAACACTAATTCCGCTGCGAGACAGCGTAATTTTTATAGCGGGTGAGCCAATAGTCTCCGAAGAACGCAGGATTTATGTTCACAATTAAAAAAATGTGTATAAAACATAATAAAAAAAGTCACATCGTCTTAGGCTTAAAGCAGCTGCTGCTTGCAGGTGGAGACAATTGCAAAAAACGTGAGCGAAGCTCTCAAAACCGTCCTTCAAAATTATACCTGGATGGACAATGCTACGAAAGCAAGCGCCACAAAAAAGGTAATGCTTTCTAAACAAAGACCCGAATCGTTTGGCAGCTCTTTCTAATTAGCATGTGTTGTTTCTTTACAGATTGATAATATGTTTTTGAGAATAGGATACCCTGAAGAGGTAAAATACGAAAATATTTTAAACGAGATATATGAAGACGTGAGTATATGGACAAATTTATTTGTGCCTCTTTAATGAGCTCTGTATTTTGAAGGAAAGATATTGCAAAGCAAAGCTTTTGTTGGTGACTAAAGATGATACTGCTAAAATACGGCCAGTAAGTTATTTTATATTGTTTCACCGACTTTGATGTGGTTTATGCAGGTTGGAAACGTAACACTAAATGGCTCTTTCCTTAGTACTTACCTGAGCTTCAGAAAGAGCAACGCCAAATATAAATTAAAAAAGATGAGTAGTCCTTTCTTTAACCGGACAAAAGAGTACGTATACCAAATATTTTTTCTCTTTAAAATAAATGTTGAGATGAATGCCTGGCGCGGGACTGCGGTGTTCAATGCGGGTGGTATAAAAAGCAAAAAAAGTAGATTTTGCAACGCAGTCGCAATAGTAATATAATAACAAGGTGTTTTGAGCCCTGGACGTGTCTCACTACTTTTTATCTTATATTTCGGGCACTATTCTTTACGTTCTTTTTCTCAAAGAGCGATGCTCTCAACGTAAACGAAAGCTCACGTTAAAAAAAGAAAAACGTGCCACGATTTGATTTGTCCCCTAAAAAACTTTCTTTAAATTAACCTAATTCAGAAGTGTATTTTATATACACTAGCTATCAAATATTAATGCCTCACACATATTTTATAATAAAACTAAAGAAGTAACTTTTTCCGTTCATTCCCATTCAAAACTTCTCAAGAAACACTTGCAACGCGTTAGAGAATTCCTAATGCGTCAGCTCAGTTTGACATAATCTGCCAAAATGGCAGCTACAAATCGTCCAACTGCATTTAATACTCAAGGGCACTATTTCTCCGAAATCATCGAGTGTCGTTTAGGAATTCCACTTCTCCGGTGTCATTATAACAACTCTTTTAGCCTTTGACAACCTCCACCTATGATAACTGACACAAATGCATCTCATCAACATTTCGAATATTCTGTAACTTAAAAAAGAAAAAAAATGATTGGATGGTAAATAGCCTGCAACATACCAAGTCTTAAAAATGTGTGATGCAGTATTGCCGGAGCAGGCGTGCCCTCGCTGCTTGAAATTGTAAAACAGCTATATTCAATTGATTATGCAAAAATGGAAGATAAAAAATCAAGATAATTTAAATCAAGATTTAAATCACAATTTAATTCGCGAGTTGAAACAGACAGGTTTAGTATGATGATTTAAATCAAACAGCTACCGCAAAAATAATCCAGAAAATATTTTTTTTACTTATCGTTTGACTATCATTTGATGTTCTCTATGTACAGTACATTTGTTTTATAGGCATCTAAAAATCAAAGAATGAAAAAGACTTATGTCAAGCTGAACACGTGTAAAACGGAGAGTTCTTTTGACTGAATTGGAGCGTTTAACTTTCTTTCTCTCTTACACTTCGATTGTCAGTTACGTGACATCCTTAAGCGAGCAAAGAAAAATAAGAAATAGAAAGCAAAGGAAAAAAATTCTGTCTAACCATAAATTTACGCGTTTTTTAGTAGTGCTAGGTCAAAAGGTTTCTATATGGACTGTACTTTAGGGGACCTTAACTCTTTTTTCCGCATTGTTCTTGGTGATCGGACGGATTGATCAACCATTCTGTCGTATTTAAAAATATATCTAGTGACAAAAATCTCTAATTTCTAGGTATAGTAATTTAAACAAAATTAATGTTTTAAACATATTATTTTATTTTAATCAGTATACCTAGAAATTAGTGAATATTTCTGACTCAATCAATCTGATTTATCTAATTCGATAAAAAATAAACAGAATCTTTTTTTTCATTGTGGTGTTACCGCAGACTTGTGATCGTAACTTGACAAATGTAATGACTTACAATTAAGCCGAAACGTGCACCTAAGAGCTGCGCCCAAAAAATGAAACTTTTACAAATCTCCGTAATGCGAAACTAGAGCGAAGCTCTTGAGGAGGAGGAGGAGGGGAGGGTACGGAGAAGAGGGCATTCCCCTCCTCCCCTTCCGTGCTCTCCCCCTCCTCCCTCCTCCTCTCTCCTCCTCTACCGTCCTCCTCTTCCGTCGTCGTCGTCTTCCTCGCCTTTCCTGCTCCTCTCCTCTTGCCGCTGAATTTGTTCATGGGATACGTGCAGATTTGTGCTCGTTGCTTGAAAAATGTAATGGATTACAACTACAAATTACCGAGCCTCAAGTGTAATGGATTACCGTTACAAATTACTTTTGCTGAAAAGTAACGGATTACTTTACTCGTTACGTTACAAATTACTTTCACGTTACTTTTTTCTGTACGCTTATCCAGAAAATAATAGAAACAATTTTGATATATTTCAAAAATATGCTGCAACACTTGTATTCATTTCTCATACGCCCGTATTATGGTAGTCCTTGTAAAAATAATATATTGCATTTAAGAGAAAGAGTGTAGGCGTACTCCGTTCACCTGTACGCTGACAAGGCACCGAAAGCTGCAACCACACCCGCCATTCTTCTAGCTTACGGCTTACGGAAATGATCCCTGGAATTGTGCAGACAAAGCTAGCGCTACGCATGCTCAGCAGCGTCGCCTACCTTTGCTACGAGATTCGGAGCTAAAGAAGCGATCTACAAAAGTTTTCTTTTCGACTCGGGTGTTTCGCCTGTTATTCACAAGAAAAGAAAAACTTGATTCTAACGTTACACTGCAGTGCAGAATGCAGGTGTCAAAGCTTACCTTGATGCAGGGATGCCGCGAACTTTTTCGAACCGAAGTTTCGATGATCGAATCAAGCGGTCCGAAAGGTTTCGAAAGTAATCAAATTTTCGAACTTTTATATATCGAAAAATTCGACGCAAGTCCAATTTCCGAACTTTTTAAACTAAGAAGTTAGAGGCTTTTCGAAATTTCGAACTGTGCACGTTCAGAAAGGCAATGTTTTTCGAACCTTCAAACTTCTTACACTAAAAAAGTTTGATCCTTCTCGAACTTCTGAACTTATTACGCTGCAAAATTCGATGCTTGCCGAACTTTCGCACTTGATAGACTAAAAAATCGATGATTTTGCGAACTTCCGAGTTTCTTGCACTAAAGAGTTCGACGCTTTTCGAACTTTCGAACTTCCTACGCTAATAAATTCGATAGTTCTCGAACTTTCTACCTTTTTTATCTGAAAATATTCGGAAATTTTCGAGCTTCCGAATTCTGAAAAGTCAAAAGTCGACGAACTTCGAACTTTTAGGGTAAGAGTTCAAAGTTCGTCGAACTTCGAAAGACCGGCGGGCGGTTTCATTTGGATTCAAGCAGTGATAGTACATTCGTTTTTTTTTCGAATTCTTACATGCAGTGCCGCATTCTTTGCGAAAGACAATGCCGTTTATTTCAATGTTCTGGTATGCTTAGTTTTAAAGAAATAAATTCCCGAAGGAGCGCGGAAGGACGACGGGTTTTTGACGACGATTGTTGTTTGTGCCATGTTTGAAGCGCGCTATAGCCGAAGCTATTTATGGTAGAGATCTGAAACGTTTTAAGAATGATCTACATATAGCCTAGGTCAGTTTCGTTTTAAGATATGATTATTGTTATTCACGATGAGTTTGGAAGAAATGTCCAAACACGAATTTACGGGCAAGTATTCCCTAAACTTGGTAATTTTTTTCCTCTAGATTTTTTTAGGTATCGCATTTAAAGTAACACCACAGACAGTACATAGCATTGCCCTCTTGTAGAATACAAAATAATGTTTGTTTTTTCACGTTGAGGAATAAATTACCTCATGGGGGAAGATTTTCAATTATTGTTCAAGTTCAACATGTCATTAAAAGGAACAATCCTTTTTCTCATTTTACTTTCTGGGACGTGTTGCTTTTAGCCTGTACACATTTTGGTAGGAGTAAAACTTGTTTCCAAGTTCTGAGCCTCTGAATATGCAAGAATACGACACTTCCGGCGGGTACTTGATAGTTTTGTTTTTTCTTTCCAGCTTTTCATCCCCGTATTTATTGTTATGTTTAATTTTTTTCACCAATGGCAAAGTTATTTAGGTCGAAAGGACATAGCTTTACTTCTGGAACCACTATCCATGTGACGAGTAGTGTCTTCTGACTACGAGTTTCCGACAATGACCATTTACGCGATCTTTTATGCAGTGAAGAGCGGCAGTAGCTATACATATACATAAAATAATTTCAGATTAAAATGAGCTTGACCACGCCATCTTACCCCCTATTGTTTTCTTTAACAGTCGAAGTATCTGGGGGGATAGGGGCAAGGAGCCCCCCCCCCCCTCCGTTCGTTCCTCCTCTTCCGACGCCACTGGTATGGTAGAACGCCCCTCGACCTTAGTTGTGTGGCTTCTGTGCTTTTTGCTCGGCGTTTCCTCCGTCACGGAAAATAAACCTCCAGAACAATTACAAACTAAACTTACCATATCTGCAAGCGTCACTCGGGCGGCGTTCGATCGGATTACTACCAGCGTGCAAGTGAAGGGGGGGAGGTATGTTTGTCAGATCGTTTCAAGGTTTTTCTGAGCCTCAACCACCTGCCCGCCCCTTGACGTTTCGAACTGGATGAGTATCGTAAAAAATGCGTTCGTGTGACTACTACTGCGTGATCCACGTTAAAGACACACCGGGCTGGCGGTCACAATTACTGATCTTTGATCACACATCACTCTGCACTGGCAAGTATTGCAGGACATCCGAGACACTCGTGTCATTTAATTGTCTGACCAACTTCACACAGTCTAAATATCACATCCGAACTTTTCTAAACCTGATTTCACTGAAAACCAGTGAGACGTGAAAACTTTATCTGAAACTGAAACTGTAAAGGAACATGGAAACCGGACTTCGAATTTTGCGAACTTGGACTTAGCAGAAATTCGAAACTTTCGAAGTTTTCTTTTTTCGAAATTAGCTTTAAAAGATAATCAAAACCTTCGAACTTTTCGAACTTAATGTATGAAAAGAAATTCACACTTCTTCTAATTTTTCGACCTTCATGTATATAAAAATTCGAAATTTTTAAATTTTTCGTACTTCAAATTTAAAGAAAATCAAAATCTTTGAATTTTTCGAGCTTCCTATTCAAAGAAATTTATAATCTTCGAATTTTCCGAACTTCAGATCCCAAGATATTCGAAATTTAAGAATCTCACGAATTTCAAGATAGGAAAGTTCGAAATCTTCAAATTTCTCGAACCTCAAGTGAAACAATATTCGAATTATTTGACCCCCAACTTTTAGAAACCATGAAAGCTTCGAAATTTTCGAATTCGACACTCCACGGCGTTCGAAGCAATACGTAACTGGAACGAAG
>JAZHYW010068772.1:0-19432 GCA_037355805.1 Ixodes ricinus
ACTAAAGTGCGCGCTGGCAAGGTTTTTGTTTAAACAACATAGCACCATTCACGTCACCACGGGAAAAACGCCAGCTAGGCAGATGTATGAAAGGGAGCTTCCATCAGCTTTGGAGCGACTAAAATGTGTTCTGTTTGAAAAACCTGTGACGACGGCCGATTCCTCTACCCTCTCTGAAGAACCTGAAATAACGGCCGGTTCCACGGACACCCATGAACTGAGCGTGGGACAGGCAGTTTGGACGAGGAAGTTTCCTAGAAGTCAAGGCTGGATTACTGGAGTTGTCGAATGTCGAATGGGCCTACGCTCATGGATGGTCCGCATTGATCAAGGATTGGTGCGCCGTCATCGCAACCATATTCGAAAGCGATGGACAAACACCGAGGTGCGACAAAAAACGGACACGTGGCCTCCTGTCTGGGACATCGAGATGGACAGCTCGGCTCCAACGCAGCCACCATCACACAGCTCTGACAGTCAGGCCCAGCGAACCAGATCACATCCGGGAGCTGGCGACAAGCCAACGACTTCGCCTCAGGAACCAGTGTCAGCGTCTTCGACGGCTGCAACTAATCCCACTTCGGATACCTCCCGGGCCACCAGAACCCGACGACCTCCGCAACGCTACGGGTACCACAACTATACTCTGTTTCACCTTGTGTTGTACTGCAGGAAAGGCTACAAGCGCGAGCTCCTTGCTCTATGGCACACCTCGGCGGCACAAGCTCTCGTGCACCAAGGGCAGCTGCCAACGCTATGAGCTTGCGCTTCTAGCCTTCGCTGCGGTACAACATAAGGTGAAACGGAGTATAGTTGGAGGAAGTGTTATGTGCTGACTGACAGACCGGCGCTTATCAGCTGGTGGCCACTCATTGTGGTTGTGGGGATATTTATACAGCGTGTAGCTGGTCAGCCATTTAAAGTTGCGACGAGTCACTCGCTGTAGATGAGCAATTTAGGCAGTGCAGTACAACCGCTAGCCTGGGGTCTTCAACGCGCACCACGCAGTAGTGATACACGACCGCACGCCGGTACGATGCTCATCCAGATCGAAACGGGCAGGGGTGGGGCTCGAATGGTGGCACTCAAGGAGCGTGGGCACTGAGCGCTCGAGGCTCGGTGTGCGCGGGCAGGCGAACACCGGGCTCCGAATTGATTAAACCGATTCGAACAGTGGTTCCCTGTTCACCGACGCGATGTAACAGTAAATATTGTCGGAAGAGCTATGATTCGGGGCCAGAGCTACCGCTAGAACGATCACGGCACGTCGTGAAAGTCGGAGCTCGGCGAGGGTGGTCATTGTAATGTCGGTACCGATAAGACTTCTGATGTGTTTTTCTTGCTTCAATTTATGTGAAACGTTCTGATTGTCGTTTATTTCCTATAACAAAAAAAATAATATGTTTATTCTATTTGTCTGAAGCGTTATTAATGAACGGAAAGTCTGGATAAAATTCATTTGCATCGCTATTAAAAATATATATAGTATGGCATCAGTTTTGGTTTCGTTTCGGTTTCAACTGTCCATTGACGCACCGTTAAGGCCGGTTCAGACACTTGCGTTTGAGTGCGTTTGACTGCGTTGCGGCGAGAACCGAAAGCGAGTCACCGCCACATATGTGCTTCGTATGAAGCGTGGAATCCAATTCAAGGAATCTTCTTGGCACGCGATATAAGCTGCAGGGATGTCCTGGTGTCTCGCTGCCGCAACGCAGTCAAACGCAGTCAAACGCAACTGTGTGAACCGGGCTTTACTGGAGCAAGGTCAATTCCGCAGCTCCCTATTCATGGGTTTCACGTGACGTCATATCCTTCCTCCTTTCTGGTGGCCAAAACCTGCTGTTATACTTCGTTTCACCTTATGTGCGAGCGAAGGCAAAGCTGGAAGCGCGAGCACGAAAGCTCCGTGCCTTCAGGCTTTGCTCGAACGCGCGAGCTGGGCAGAAACGCGCAAAGCGCTGGTCTCGCGCTTCTAGCTTTGGCTTCGCTCGCAGATAAAGTGAAACAAAGTATAATGAAGCTGTGCTCACTCGTTTCCGCTCGCTCGCGACGCTCGTGTACTGCTCGTAGAATATGCACAGTAAAGCCTAAGCTCGAGGACGTTCGGCCACCAGAAAGGAGGACCAAATTACGTCAGTGCAACCTATGTATTCTCGCCTGCAAAGGCGAGTGGCCCAGGTGGCGGTCACAAGAACTAGCGGCGCTGCAGTCGGATCTTACTTCCCTGTCTCGCGCGTCGTCTGCTACCACCGCGTTGAGAGCTTCCTTTTCTTTTTCTTTTCTTTCTAGGTTTTTTTACTTCCATGTGTATAATTGCCAAAAAAAGATGATGAAGATGATGTGTAATACACCACAGAGTTGAGAATCAGCGCAGTGTGAGAGTTCTTTCTTTGAGTGTTTGACATTTCTTTTTTGTGTGCGTCTGTTTCCTTGCGCTGTGAAGTGTCAGTATGAATCACCAACGCGCTCAAGCTCAAGTATTGCTATTCAAACTTGGCGGGCTAGACTTGACTGCAGCGCTGCTAACTCTCGTGATCGCCACTGAGCCCACGTCGCAGGCGGAGCTGTGAAACTGAGCTTGCTCCAGTAACGTTGCCTTGACGCTATCTCAACTGGACTTGTTAGGCCTATGTACCGTGTAACACCGTACATCTTTGTTCAGCTAAATGACCATTGGGAGATGTCAACAATCGTTGTCTTCATGACAGTTGAGAGAGCTAGTGTAACTAAGGTATTAGCATTGTATTGTTCGGTTAGTTCTTTTTCCCCTATTATCAATTGCTTGAGAATAGGTAGCTAGGTCGAAGCACGTGCAATTCATCTTGTCAGAGGGGGCCGCACGATATCTGGTTTCTGCTCTTTTTTTTTTCTATTTCTCACTATGCTGCTTGTAAGCCTCAGCACGTAGCGCAAGTTAATTGAGGCGGGCAAGCTCTGGCGGCACGCTTTTCAGTGTTGGCCGAGTGACCAATGAGTCGCCCTACTCGCTGCACCCGAAGAGTACCTGTGTAAATTCTCAAGCACTTACGTAAAAAAAAATGTATTGGGGTACGATTAGATAAAAAAAAACACTAACATAGCTGATTTTGTTATGAGTTGCATTTGGATAATATATACACCATTATCAGATTATTTTCAATCTTTCACAATAGAACGTTTTATATAAGCAGTGTAGAAAGCTTAATGCAGTAGGTCATTACAACCAAAACTAAACTGTTTATTCGCAACTCCAGTGCGTCGCTTCCCCTCTCGTGGACGAACGATGAACCGTAGGAGCGGGAACGGCGGCGGAGACGGTGGCAGGAATTGTCAGCCTTGGCGCTTCAGTTACAGCATGGTTGTGGTCGGCGTGTTCGTGCATGATGCAGTTTTACCGAAAAAAGCAAATGTGTCAAAAAAGGAATTCTTTTGTTCCATACCGCGACTTTTAAAAATCGACATGTTCATTTGCTCAACTCACGTCCACATCTCCATCACCTGTGATATGCATCTGCTGTGACAGCGTCGTATTTGGAGCCAAATAAAATAGTTTTAGCACATTCATCAGCGTCAGCGCGTAGGAGCACGGGAAATCCTTGAGAATGTACCCTCATCTCTTCCGTCATTTTGTGACCACGGCGTTGGAGTCGCGAATATATAAAGTGGCTCTAATGGAGACAAAGAGTACAGAAAAGTACAGGTGACAGTTGCTTGCATTCTTTTATTTTCCAAGTCTGATGTACAATTTTTTATGAAAATATATTAAAAAATTAACCTAGGAGGTATCTTTGAAACACTGTGTAAATGTAAATCTGAAAAGGAGCTTTTTTTCAGCACTGAGACTATCAAACTATAATAATTATAACAACCATACTTTCTGAATTCAGAAACAACCTTGCAGCCTTCTTATTAGCAGTTTTGAATATGAAACAAAGTAATAAACCTACATTAAAAACAGTGAACCTTGAACCAAAAAATGAAAGCCGTTTACAACACCCTGTAACGCCGAATTAGAGCGCAGTTCCTGAGGAGGAGGAGGGAAGGGTACTGAGGGGAGGGTATACCCCTCCTTTCTCCTCCTCACCTCCTCAACCTACCTCCTACTCCTCCTCCCTTCTCCTCCTCCTCCTTTCCTCCTCCTCCTCCTCCCCTCATCATTCAAGCTCCTCCTCTCCTCCTCCTCCTCCTCCTCTCCTCCTCATCCCTCCTTCTCCCCTCTTTCCTTCTCCTCTTCCCCCTTCTCTTCCTCCCTCCCATTCCTCATCCTCCTCCCCTCCCCTTCCTCCTCTTCCTCCTCCCCTCCTCCTCGTCCTGCTCCCTCTCCTCCCTCCTCCTTTTCCTCCCCGCGTGGTGCATCATGTGAAATGTCCCACAATGCACCGCGCGGGGGGGGGGAGGCGTCACAGGACTCTCGTGACGTCACACGTGACGTCACGAGCCTCTATGCATTGTGGTGCGCGGTGCATTATGAGATACTTCGCATAATGCACCGCGCGGTTACGCTGGCGGCGGCGGCGACGGCGGCGCCGCTCAGGCCGGAAACGGGCGCCTAAGAGCTGCGCTCTAAAAACAATGTGATGTATAGACCAGGGGTGGCCAGGCTGACTCGGCCTAAGAGCCGCAATCAAAGCCACAAAACTTCCAAGAGCCGCGGGGGGGGGGGGGGGAACAAACTTTTGTTTAGAGCAATACACAAAACTCGAACTACTTTCAATCTATCTGTTTTAAAAGCAGTCCAACTGCACATAAGGTAGCAGTCAACAAGACTACCAAACAGCAACCTATCTTTTGATTTAAAACGCGTTCCATTTCTCTTTTTGGGAAGTGCTCATGTGACCGGGAGGGAGTGGGGGGGAGTGCATGGGGGGGGGGGGCGGGGTGTAGGGGAGGAAGCCATGAGCTGCACTTTAACACGCAAAGAGCCGCAGCTTGGCCACCCCTGGTGTAGACGTTTTCTGTTTCCTGACGTTCTCAGTCACATGAGTTCCGTATCTGGTATGCGGGACGAGAAAAAAACAAAACATTTGAACCTGGAATTTGCGAGGCAATATAGGTGAGGCAAAACAAGAATGTGTGACAATCACGCATTTTTTTGTAAACAGCTTCCAGCGGCGTGGAGAGATCAAAACGACGTTTTACCGACCAGAATTGACGACATTGAAATGGCTGGGCCCTTGTGGAAAAGGGGCGTACATTCCCCGGATAAGAAATAGTGAAAACATGCTCAACTGCAGTCATTTCACTACCCTAAAAATTTGCTGAAAATATGTATAACATAAAAAGGGATATAATTTACACTAAGCAAGATACTGGGGCCTAGAACAAAGGTTTAAAGAATGAAAAAAAGTATTACACTTTGAGCCAGAAGCTTTCGACATATCAAAGTATGTTATTGACATTTCATGTTTGAAAAAACAAGTCAACTAGGCTCACTTAAGAGGAGAGAATTTTTTCGCTAATATAACCTTTTAAGATTCCATCAAACAACATTGGCAGTTACCATTTTTTGGGCACTACGCCTGTAATTTGGACCGAATCCTTGCCGAACTCTGACGCCACATTCGTTCTCGATACAAGCCATGCCGAGTTCACGCCGAACACTTGCGCAGCCCCCGTGTCCAATACATTCCCAGAATATGTGCCGAAACAATGGTGGACTTTGATAATTGGTGTTGAAGGCCTCTAGTCTCTTGTCCCTTTGACAACAGCCTTTGTTATTGTCGTAGAAAACACTGGATCCCACGTGGTCTTGTGGGCTGCCGGGCCGGTGGCGTCGATTAGAAGATAGGCCTTGTCTGCTAACCCAATTTTGCGTCTTTTGCTGGTGTTTGCCGCATGAGGTGCTGCGCTTGGCGTTGGGCTTCGGTGTGGCCCAAAACAATTCTCAATCACACAAAAAAAAAGACTGGGTGACGTATCTGTAGCAATAAAGCAATGTTTAAGGCTGGCTTGACACGAAAAAAACTTTTTCAGCATTTGGACAACGCAAGCCGAATTCAAGTTTGGACGTTTCACGGTCTAAACTAACAAGCACGTCCCATGGGAGGATTGAGAATTCATTTCTACCACGTGGACATGGTCTGACGAGCAGCTGAAATCTCGTTACATCTTGAAGTCACAATAGCTGCAATTCCAGTCTCAAGTTTTCACAAGCAGCAACCGCTGAAATAGCGACATGCTACTTTTTGCTATGATAGCCATCAAAAATATAATTACTTCATGGTGTATAGAAACAAACTTTTGGAGTAATAAGATCCAACTATGCCTATGTCTTTTGCTGATGCACCTAAAACCATAAATCACACACAGGAAGACCCTTGTTGTCAATGAACAATCTGACCCCGCAACGAATTGTGAAAAGTATAGCATCTCTGATTTAATTCTGCTGCCTCAAACGTTCCAAAGTTTTAGCTATTGAGTATTTGTTGACCTGGACCTCCTTAATTTGTGTTGCAGCAGCTAAATATTCGTCAGCAACATCTGAATAGCAGGAAGGATTGCTTTGTCTGACTAAAGGTCTGTAACTCGCAATGAGCTCCAGTCCTGCAGCTCGCAGCTCCAGTCCTGCAGTGCAACTGTGACTATTTTTGTGCGTGAAACACCAATGGCATGCTCCAGGGTGCTGCCTGTCTTCATAACCTTCGGAGTATACTGCTGAAGGTCAGAATAGGCGTGCCAGTGAAGTAAAGACCTGTTTCAGACTTGCCACATCAATGCTGAGGTCTTCAATTGTCACTGCATACACAGAAAAGCTAAAGGCATCTTTACCGGTGTATACGATACTGGGTTAATGTGCGGGGTGCCTAGCTGCTGTGAAGAGAGGACAAATAAGAGAAGAGAAATAGCCCTATGTACATTATGGCACAATCTAAAAGATACCACAATATTTTACTTTAAGAAAAGCAACCACTTGAGTTTCTACGCTGATTTTCTTAGTCTGGGGCAGCACTTCTTAGGATTTTGTGTCGCTGCAGACTTCCAACATATTTTCGGGGTGTCTTGTGGACCCCTTTTGAACATGTTTACATGGCAAAAATCTGTTAAAGCAACGCGGAACTTTTATCGCCGTAAATGGGAGAAAACTGAAGTCGTCTATCCAACTTAATGTAAATAACATTCATTATCTTTGACATCCTTCTGTCAAGTGCAAAAAAAAGTATATATATATATAAATGCTCACTTAAAAAACAAAAAAACAAAAGCAAAAAAAAAGACCCCTTAAACTTGCGTTTACAATTAGAAACCTGATAGTGTGCACCAGGCACGTAGCCAGGATTTTGTTTCGGGGGGGGGGGGGGCCCACCCATGACAAAAAGCTGTATGAGGGGAGGGGGGAGAGGAGGCCCAGCAAAATGGAAGATTTCGGGGGGGGGGGGGGGCCGGGCCCCATGGGCCACCCCCTGGCTACGTGCCTGGTGTGCACTGTGACTTATGACAACTCTATTAATATTTGCCAAGACGTTCGGTTCGGTTTTCAACCTTTCCAGTAGCTTATCTGTCATCATTAGAGTGGTCCCCAAATCAATGCAGACCCCCAACAGCGTTACCATGAACCCCTGGGAATCTGCGGACCAAAGTCTGAGAACCACTGCATTGAGATAACATTTTAGAGCTTTGTAGTTTTTACAGTTTAGAAATACATTTAGAAAAATACATTGTAAGACTGCTTTCAGACTTACAATGTTTGAAAGTTCACAAGCGTCCAAACAGCTTTAAGGCCGGTTCAGACAGTTGCGTTTGACTGTGTTTGACTGCGTTGCGGCAGCGAGAAACCAGGACATCCCTGCTGCTTATATCGCGTGCCAAGATGATTCCTTGAATTGGATTCCACGCTTCATACGAAGCACAGATGTGCCGGTGAGTCGCTTTCGGTTCTCGACGCACCGCTGTCAAACGCACTCAAACGCAAGTGTCTGAACCGGCCTTTACACTGGTAATGAAATTAAACTACAAGAATATGGACAATTGCAAGCATGGCGCCTCACTGGTGTCCATACGCGCAAGCATGTGCGGCGTGCGCGTGAACGTAGCCTTGGCAAGCTTGTTATTGTACGCACTTGCCCGCACGAGCAGAGACGTGGCGGCGGCCAGATGCCTATCTCGCAATTGTCTTTACAAATTCATACAAAGCTGGAGCTTTGCGCGTGCTCTACACGTGCAAAGCTCCAGCGAGGTTCTCTTACATACAGAAATATTGAAGTTCCCTTGATGCACTGCGGCAGCGGTGTCTTAACGAAACTGGCTGGTGAGATTGGTCTATAGGGGGTATTCACTGGACGCCATATTTGAGGTCACTGTTTAAAGCGCATGCTCACAACGAGCTCACGTTAATAGCCTGCTAAGACCGGCAACCTTGATGGTGCGGAAGGCACGTTGCAAAAGAGCTGTGGAAGCTCGCCGTCAGCACGCGCTCAGCAACCACGCACACAGATATGGCCGCCAGTGAATACTCCCTATTCAAACAGAACAACTCCAAGGCGGCGGCGCATCCAGTCGTTACAAGTACGCAAAGCTTATTCTCGTTAAGGCCATTGGACTATTACGGAGTAATATATTTTCATAGTAAAGTATGTGGCGTCACCATGGCAAAATCTGATGGTTTTCAACACCCATGGGCTATATAATTCCTCTTCACTTTCAAACAATTTTGTAACATTTGAAAGATGAGAGGTGATCCACCACAATGCCACAGAGGCTGGAAGAACTGCAAGAAACGCCGATTCTCCTACTCTGTGACCGGGAGCGAAGCTATGCTGTAAACGAGAAACAGTCGAAAGAATGGCATGGGCCAACCGGCTCGACCGACACACCGAAGTGTAGCAGCGGCCGACGCACCAAATTGTAGCGAATCTCTGATGGAGAGGCGACGTTGTTGGTGGTTCGACGATCAGGCTGCTACTTGGCAACAGGAGATATCCAGGAAGGGCCGGGTGAGCGGCCGATCTAGGCGGTGGCCCGACGGGAGACGAGTAGTGGTCGGGTTCCGCGGCCAGCGCGGACCCCGCCAGCGACGAGGCAGAGGCGATTGACTTGGATCATGAAGCACAACATCAGAACTGAGCAACACGAACGGCGAAAAAGGTGCAAGTTCGGGCTTGAGCTCGCGCATATAATAGCACAAATAGCGTCCATGACGACGGAACAATCTAGTAAAGGCCAATTACTTCGCTGCAACTGAACTGGATGCCGCTGCTGAATTGGAAAGCTCAAGTACTACATACAGCCGTGAGACCACCACGACGACGCGCCCAGCTCAGAAATTCAACCAAAGTCCGAAGTTGATGAAAGCAGTACGGGGGACACAGTCCAGCGCCTCAGCACACAGTCAGATACCTCGTAGCATGTTTACCCTGTCGATCCTCGGTCTCAGTGTTCAATGCGATCAGGTATAGGACTAGTGATTATTTTTAAATAAAAAGCTCCACAATAAATACGGCAAAAAGAATATATATATATATATATATATATATATATATTTTTTTTTTTTTATAATTTTGCAAACACGTTAAACCAAGCGCACCGTCGTCCGTCGTTATGGTGCTCAGCTGTCTCCAATGGCTGTCGAGGACTAGTGTTGCTGCTCGCACTCACAAAAGTTTTCTTCCACCAATTTACGCGAATTGCAGAATGCATGTGGTCTTGACGGATTTTGAAGAATCACAAAAGCTAAAGAAGACCATATTTTTTAGTGTTTTTGTAGCTATCTAAATTACTTATATCATTTACGACTGCCTGCACATCAATATCGGATTTGAAAGTGGCCACCCCCGCCCTCACCAGCAGAAGAGTGGTCATTCCACAGCGGTTTGGGGTCCTCAATTTTCCCAAAGGCTAGTCACTCGCCCTTTGGGTTAGTCAAAACCTCTAAAACAAAATTTTTACTACCGAGGTTAGTTATTTTATCTTAGAATGCATGCGCAGCGGTTTTATTAAAATTACAGTGATCGTCTATTTCTCCCTCGGGCTTACACTTTTTTCTTTTTATATTGTCTCTCAGAAGCTAAACTCAAGCTCTCTCATTTTGAAATGTATACATCATGCTAATCATCGACCCATTACCAACTGTGATTTTGCGTTTGGGACATAAAAGCACGTGCAATACGTTTAAACTGCCCTACGTTCAGCCATACCGCAGACATTATTGCCGCGCGCAGGGTCATGGTCTTCTATACTTCGTTTTAGCTTCGGTCCGAGCGCGGCTGATGTTATGAGCCGAAGGGCCAATCAAAGAGCGCGAAAAGCGCAGCGTCATGGCGTGCTCTCTGCGCTTGATAGCACTAGCCGGCGGATAAGCGCGCACAGAGAGACGGCGAATACCGGCTGGTCCTATCAACTGCAGAGAGCACGCCAAGACGTTGTGCCTCTTTCACTGTTTGATTGGCCATTCGGCTCATAACATCGGCCGCGCTCGGACCGAAGCTGAAACGAAGTACAGGATGTTTTCGTTTATTCTTGGTCCGGACATAACTTCTTTCCTTTATTCCTGCTTTTGTTGTTGTAGAAAGTGCGTGTTCATTCTCGCCCGGAGCGCGCGACGCTCGAGCCTTCTTCGCCGAGTCTTCGAGGTAGTGACTCACACTAGATAAGAGGCCGCCCGCGACCTTGTCGAGTCAGTTTCGCCTCAGCGTTCGATTCTGCTGTCTCGCCGACTTCGACGCCCCCGACGCTCTGTTGTTATATTCTTCCTTTTTGCTTTGGGCACAAGTTCGCCCCTTTAAACGTTTAGTTTCCCCAGTTATTATGTTTCCTCGCCTGTTCATTTGTGACAATATCTGTTTTCTTGGACGTCCCAAGCACGTATTTGGGAGTGCATGCCATTGGCGAATTTCAGAGGCCACCAGGTGACAGCTTGGTCAGACATTGGACGGACGTTGGTAGGACACCGGCAGGACATTGTGCTGATATTGAGCGGACATTATTGACTGGAGGGCTTCACACTGCATTTGCCGAAGGCCAGGGTGACTTAGGAAGGGCGTTGGGGCTCAAGGACAGCGAAGAAAAAACGAACGTTGGGAAGGGGAAGAGGACTAAAGAGAGATTATCCGTCTGCTAAAATAATTCGAGAGGAGAACATATATATATAGATATATTGTTTTTTTTCGGTTTTGGAGAGTGCCAAGGGGCTGTCCGTTGAGGAAGCCGGGTCTCGATTCAGAGGGTCTAGACGTCTCAAAACTCTGATCATTCTGTCTAATCATCGACCCAGGGCTAGATGTCTGGAATTTTTATTCGTGCTTTGTTTTTGTTCGCAACACACATTAAAGGAATACTATTTCTCTTCCACATCTTTTTGATGGTTTTTGGGGAGCGAACTTGCCTCAATATTTTATAGAAATACATAGATTTAAGGAAGCTTGTGAGCCTTCAGTATTGTACGTTCTGATAATATATAGATGTGCATTGTAGATAAAGAGAAAAGTTCTCGAACGTAGGAAGGTTTTAGTTAAGTAGAAACTTCGTCTCGAAACAACTTCGAATTAACGTTTATTTCTAACACTTTCATCGCGTGCATCCGGCTTGATATATTTTCTGGATATAACGGCACTCCACACTGGGACGTAGAACAATTTCTTAAGTGGCCGGCCTTCATTGAAGTATTGCGTGCACCAGCGTCACTACTGGATATTGTTCTTTGCTTCCGGAAACGCATGCTCCTGTGGGAGCGCTCCGGTAGTTGTTGTTTTTCGTAGCAACCCAAAGTAAAGACATTTGCGGAATACTGAGGTTTTTTTTTTCGTCCCGGCATGCTATTTATTATTTCTAAATTGAAGTTATGAATGTACAAAACCAGAAACTAAAGGTTAGGCCAAAACCAGCATTCAAAATGTTCCGCTCTCTCTGGTGGAGTGACGTCACATGATATACTACTTGCAAGTCGAGTAGTCAATTCAAAGACCGAGGTTTTCGCGGTATTTTGTTTTCTCATTCTGCTATCGTGAGTTTTCCCCAGCATGCATTTCCCACCATCGAACGTATTGTAACCAGTCGAGAACTAGCTGTAATGCCCCCATATCACACACCTTTGATGTTACTTTTTCAACGTCGCCAGTAGAGTGAACCTCTCGGACCAAAATTAAGAATACAACGTCGCGAAAATATTCATTTTGACTTGTAATTTGGATTACACTAATCCACATGTCTCCATTCATAAACTGAATTAATTTGGAGGCCAATCAGTGACTATTAACTACGTCCTTGTCAGTCAGTCGTCTACATCGCCCTAGATGTCGGTTGCAGCGGTCACTCGCAGCATCCGAACAACCTCGAGCAGCCGATCAACCTTACTCGGAGATTTTTAAGTAAGGCGAACACGAAGAAGCTGCTTCACACATTTGCGCTTCTGTGTGGCCGCGTGCGTTGAAACTGCCCGTGAGGTGTGACCGCTCACAACGAGGGGAGGTCACACTGGCACACTGGGGCCTATGCTGTTCGGTAGCCCTGGAGCTCTTCCGATTCGCGGTTAGCTATAGAGCGAAGGCATTGACAGTGTTCGCGAAATTTAATCGACGCACTATCTGCGAGGAATGGTCGTTTATACGGCCTGCGAATTCTGCTCTTTGCCCACCTTGTGTGTATGTTTGCCCTCTTTAAGCGCTTACGCGTGCATGTTTACCCCCAGCCTCAACCAATATGGCGTCACCCGCTCGGCTACCTCGTCATCTCGCGTTGCTTGTGCCTTCTCTGTGTTGCCCTTTGATTGCGTGACCATGCGCACGTTCCGATGCGCCAAAGACGCTTTTTGGAACTCTTGCTCTCCGTATAGCGTTGTCAAGATTATTTGGAGCCCGCGGTGAACGATTAATGATGCGAAAAAATCAGAAAATCTCCACAATTCGGAGGTGATCTTGGGCTATACCTGACGTACGGTTCCAGTGTGCTCTTTCGTCGTAAGCGGTCACTCGCGGGGGTAAAGCACCCATTCAGAGTCAATCGCAAAAGTATGTTTACAAAGAATCAAAACGAGAAAACAATTCAAAGGCAATACAGAACGTTTTCGTTACTTCGCCTCGGTACTTGTGGCTTTCGTCGGCTTTATGCTTTTTAAACTATGAACCAGGATATTAAGAAAAATATATCGCGACATGTAACATAAATAGATTTTAATAATAAAAAAAGAAGTTAGAAAGTGAAATACGGGAATATAATTTGGTGGGGCAGAAATACAAACATAAAAGACATCCTTACAAAAAAGAAACATTATTGTAGATGTTTGGGTGCTCCCTTTAGTGCACACGAAGGCCAAAATAGAGCTATGATCTAGAACACGTGATTTTGCTTTGGAACCAGCAAACGAGTACTCATTACAAGATGCAGTCTGAATTTTGACGTTGACGTTATTGGGCTCTAATCAAACTTACCACAGAATTATCATTTTGTATATTGCGAAGTAGTAGGGAAGCAAGCGATATTTTCACCGTGGCTCAAGCGCGGTTTTATTTCGGCATCTCTTATCTTTCAAATGCGAAAATTCAGAAACCTCTAAATCAGTTCCGTGTCCTCCCAAATAACCTCGAGAAGTCACTACGACTATGTCCAATCCGGGTACCTCTTTCAGCGGCTATCTTACAAGGTCACCGTGGAATGAAGTCCAGTGAACCCCTTTTCGTATCTGTTAGTTGGGTACGCCGACAGAGCCTCAAGTTTTGAAATTTACAGAAATAGGTGATCACCTGAAGTGCGGAAAAACATTTGTAAAATTGTGCAGAATAATGAAGTGGGTTATGTAGGGTCAGAGACCGAAACGTGCCGGACAAAACATGTTCTTGGCCTTCTGTGTGGAGGCTTGTCAACTCTTTTAAAATTGTAACAAAATATATCGACCCTAATAGTATTGCGATATCAGGAATACACCCTAAAATGTATTTCAATGCGGAAATACAAAATGCAGTCGAAATATTGTATCGCGATGTGGAAACATAAATACACAATGTGTTTCTGAAATCCTATCGCGATACATTTTTATCGCGATAGTGCCCAACCCAGCTTTAAACCAACTAGCCCAAACAAACACATTGCAGCTAATGTGTGGCCCAAACGTCAGATACATAATTTGTGTAATGACGAATCAAGCACTGACGTTGCGTGTGATGGCGATACGAAGATGTACGGCATCACACGCGGCGTCGCTGCTTTGGGGAATTGAAAAATAATTTTACTGTCTTGAAACACGCAAGAAGAGCAACGTAATTGTAAGAGATCTGGGGAAATAATCATGAGTGATAAATTTATTGCATGCACAGCGCCAAAAGCGCTCATATTGGCCGAGGAACGCTTTCGGTACGATGATGCTCCATAGCGATCTTGGTGCGACTGGTTTTAATGACCCTTTCGAAGCTTCCATGTTTTGAAAGGGTCCAAAATGGCGATCACCTTGGCAGCCGACGGCGATGAGCCAATCATCTTGAGAGGTTTTGGTCGTCTGTATGTTGGTATTTGTTTGTGTCCGGCTAACAAGTGGGAAGGCAATGGCCCTACTGTCCCAGATCCAGTGTCTTTAGTAAAAACCAAACAAAAAGGGGAAATGGTGATGACGTTTAGCTCAATGTTGGTTACGCCCGCGCCGTAACCTTGTCTGTTGGTCGCTCCTCAATTCGCCCGCTAGATTCGGCCGCTTTCGACCAACATGGCGCGTTGCAAAGTTCGCCGGGCCGTTTTAAGAAACATTCCGACAGAACTATGTCGTAATATTTGACTGCGGTCTTCGTAGGTGATATTGAAAAGAACTGTAATTTTTTTTTTCAAAAATAAAAATGAGTCGCGAAGTTGCTTTTTAAGTTCGACCGCAAAGGACACTATAGATCCGATGGAGTCAATCAAGAAGCGTGAAAAGTGCATCGTCACGGCGATCGTGGTCTTCGTGCGTTTCCTCTCAACGGCTAAACCAATCACGCACACAGTGAAGGCATCTTGGTCCTTTGAGTTTTGTGCGTAAATTGTTTAAACTATTATAACACCTCCCCCCCCCAAACCATAAAAAAAACGAAAACAAAAACCAGCGCCGTGGCATTGTATTTTTGGCTCTGCCTGATTGGCTGTCAGATTGTAGTGGTAGCTGCGGTCGGACTATGAAGTGTACGAGAGTGCTTGAGCAGCCTGCCAGCTGTTTGTGAGGGTAGCGACCGGCTATCAAGATCCTGTTTTGAAAACTTGGCATTCTTGTGGGCAATATTGCTTGTTTGTGATGCTTCATTGATGGTTGCAATATTATCGGATGAAATATTTTTTGGGGGTTAGTGAATTAAGAAACAACAATATACCTATTTATGGCCATACCAGGGATACCCCAAACATGTATCCCGGAATAAAAATACTAAGATACATGTATTTTAAGGCCAAAATACAATAACTGGGATATATTTGTCCTTTATGTTAAGGAATAGCCTTAGATGCACTTGCAAAAACGGGAAAAAAGTATTCCGAAACAAAGATAGATATAGACACTGAAATATTTTTTTCTTCTTTTCCCGGGACGAGGCCATTATCCACAAACATATAATGATGCAGTGCATTTCAAACAACTTCATTTATATTGCAACTATCAAATATGGCACGAAATAAGAACATTCGAATTCTCAAGCAGTACACATGTTTATTTAATCAGAGAACTGATGTGCAAACTTCGAACGTAAACTAGTTACACTTCAGCATGAATAGTTCTTCAAAGAGTTTATCATCAAGGCACTGACGATTTGGTTGCCGTACCAGACTAGCGTTCTTTATTCCTTCCCGGAAACAAAAGGGTGCAGGAAACTGAATTGAAATATGAAACTAGCACAAAATATCTTGGACTAAATTTCGATGAACACATGACTTATGAATGTCACATTGACTGCATTAAAAAAGATTAACAACTGTCTCATCATTTATATATCGCATTGGTACTTCAGCATGTGCTCATGTAAAGAAAGAATATTTATTGTGGCTTAAGAGAGTCTGTACTGAGATATGACATTTTGCTTTATGGATCCAGCTCAATTAACAGATTACGAACCCTAGATAAACTAATATATAGGATAGTAAACAATATTGCATATGGTACTCAGGTTCAACACTTAGACCACATCAACAAACTTGAAGCATTTAATATAATGCCGCTGAGTACTTTATTTAAATATATAGCTATAATAACAAATTACTTCTCTAGAACAGAATACAAACATCCGGTACAGAAAAGGCTTCTCAGAAATATAGACAGACATTATTTGCCAAGAATAAACACGCATTACGGAAAAATAATAAGAAGTTTTCATGTCCCTTATATCTTCAATAAGATACCAGATGAGCTGATTGGTTTAGACTCTTTAAAAGAAGTTAAAAACAAATTTAGAACATGGTGTTTGCAAAATCAGATGTAAACATTTTTATATACATTGCTGTTCTCTTTATACATTACTACACCTTATCTATGTTGTCTAAATCTGTTGTATTGGGAGGCAGAATTGTTTTGTTCTAAATGCTTACGGTTAAACGTTGTGGTTTTATTGTTTGGTTCTGATAAAAAAATAACCTTCCCGTTTTTTCGGTGGGCGTGATATTTTGTATGTCAACTATTTGATTCTGATAATAAGAAAACAAGATATAATATTTCTTCTTGCTTTATTTTTATGTATATTTCCAAAGTAAGTGTACTTATCATTGATGTATTGTTGTTGTTTTGTTTGTGTTTTGTTTGTTTTTCAACACAAATGGCAGCGGTGTATAAACAACTATTCGCGGCTGCCAGGCCACGTCGTGCAAGCCTTTCGCTTTGACGGACCCGTTTTTCTCTATTGTAAAAAAAAAGAATAAAATTATTATTATTATTAATATTAAAAAACCTCTTTACCACCGCCGCAACGAATAAATACAGCCTTGATGGAAGAGAAGTCCTAGAGCATTGAGACGTTTTTTTCCTGGCGGACCTCAAGGTAGCGAAGTACAGGATGTCACAAAAGAAAATTCTACACGGTCTTTTTTACCGCAAAAATAAACTAGGCATCGCCGAACGCTCATTCTCCGCGCCCAAAGGTAGCGCCAGAGGTCACAACCATATGCCAAAGTTTCAGCCCGATCCGATACCTTATTCAAAAGTTATAACTAATTTTCTATAAAATTCAATGGGAAAATGGCGGCCAATGGAGTTTTGGAATGCATGCTCCATTTTCCCATTGAAATTTTCAGAAAATCACCATAACTTTTGAATGAGGTATCAGATCGGGCTCAAACAGCATCTGGTTGTGACCTCTAGCGCTGCAGCGGGCGGAAAATGAGCGTTCGGCGATGCTAGTTTATTTTTGCGGTGAAAAAACGTGTAAAGTTTTTTTGCTACACCCTGTACTGTTTTTACTTAGGTCTGCCCGGACCTTGCTAAAGACGAGTATTCACCGTCCTCGAAGGCGTAGAAGACGTGGATGTGGTCTGCCCGAAACGAGCCTGTTTCGCCTCATTTCCTGCTTCGAAAGTTACGATTTTTAGTGTTGCCGGTAACTTAAAGAAGTACGGAAACAAAATTTTAGGGCTAAATTTAATGCTTAGGAATATACCACGTCACATCAGAACCTGACAAACATCAGTCTTTCGCATCTAAACGCAGAAAAATAATTTTAAAACGAATTCGAATCCGCGATTCGGGGGCCGAAACGTTTTCGGGGATCGTGACGTGTGGCTCCTCCCGCAGTGGCGCCGTCCTTGACAGTGCACCGTATTCATGTAGATACCATAGCCGTGAACGCAAATGACGCAATCCGCTGCTTTGCGCGACGCGCGATTGTTTTGGTACAGTCGAGTTATTAGAGTGCAGCTCTTAGGCGCCCGTTTCCGGCAGAGCGGCGTCGCCGTCGGCGTCGCTGTCGGCGTAACCGCGCGGTGCATGATGGGTAAATTTGCCCGCTAAATTTAGCGGAAAATTTTCCCCGCTAAATCTAGTGGAAAATTTTCCCCGCTAAATCTAGCGGAAATTTTCCCCGCTAGATCTAGCGGAAAATTTTCCCGCTAAATTTAGTGGAAAATCCCCCCCTCCTCGAGGTCACGTGACCCCCAGGCCACGTGACCCCCCCTCCCTGAGGTCACGTGACTCCCCCCCGTGCCTTCCCCTCCTCCTCAAGAGCTGCGCTCTAATTTTTCTTTATTTATTCAGCACGTTTGCTAGCAGGATGCTCGCAAACACGATAGGGCTGTTGCCGCAGGAGGCTGCGGCAACAGCGTGCTGAACTGCGAGACGCCCACCACGGAACTCCGAAAGATGAGAAATTCCGAAGTTCTGCGTCTGGCGTCTCTCGGGTGCCGGTGAAAACCGATCGTCTCTATGTGGACCATTTTCGCGATGAGGACCATGAAAGGCGACCCACTGTTCACAGGAGTCTGGGTCTTCCTTCCAAGAATATTCAGTTTCTGCCAAAAACTGTGCCGACTATTTGTTCTAAAAAAATCAGAACAGCCCAGCGAACCGTTCGAAAGCAAGGCAAACTGGTAGATAAGCACGCTGTTAATAAAACATCTAATAGCGCAGACCTCCAAGGTCGCCAATCATTATTAGATGCCAGGCATTTCTTGGAGACCCCGACCCCCTTCAGATTTTGTCGGGCGGACTGTTGGTCTGTCGGATGGTTCGTCGGTTCTAGTCCGAATCGCCTGTTTGTTACCATGTGCGGTAGTGACTACACGTTCTGGCCGACATCTTCCGAGTCCCCATCGTAGTAGAAAGCCTCGTCTGTTTAAGTTCATAGATCATGGCGGAAGGCACTGCGGACTATAGGACCGAAATGAATACGCCAGAACAGTCGTCGTGCAGCGTTGTAGTCTTCCGCCACTCGAAAACGCGAGATAGTAGCACGCAAGAGCCACCACGTGGCTGTGCTCATAATCAGGTCAGCCCTTGGCTGTGCTGAGAGCCTGACGTCACGATTGCGAGCAGCTTCCGATGGCGCATCGCAGGCAGGCATGGCCAATTTCAAAGCGCTCGCTGGAACGGACGCTGGAACGAAACGGATAGTTATCCGCTCAAAATGTAGAAAGTGCGATTGTCATTTCGCCGATATCACAGGTCATACTTCGGCCATTCTCGTGCGGGTCCCGTATATTTTTATTTTTTTTCGCTCCTATGCCCCTTTAGACAGGGTGCGTGTATTCCAAGGCGGGGAAGGCTAGATAGGGGGGGGGGGGGAGGGGCGAGAAAGAAGGAATGGACCGTAAGCCGGACCCACGCAATCTACAGGCAATAAGGAACCACGTAAAAACAACCCCCCCCTTTTTTTTTTAGAAGATGGTATGTGGAGGTTTTATATTACAAATTATGGGACGCACCCGTCAGTATTAGAAAAGAAAGAGATATCCAGATGCCTAAGCTATAAAGTATCGCGATACAATCGATACATCGTAAAAGTATGCAACTGAGATAAATGTACATTAATAAAATATATTTCGATAAAGTGATACATCTACCTCAAAATTTCTCTAAGGTACTATCGTGATACTG
>JAZHYW010068773.1:0-10172 GCA_037355805.1 Ixodes ricinus
TTGTCCAAACGGACCCGACTTGACCCATGCTGCAGAAACTTAGACAACTACTACTTTGCCACGTTCCGTTTTCGTTTGCAACCACTCTAAGAGGCATCTCCACTTTATGGTCCTTTAGGAAAAATTTCAAACATAGGTACATTTTGCATTGATTCATTATGCTTTTGGCAACTTGCTCTTTATCTTCTTCCTTTAACACTGTGCATATATCCCTTCTCATCTTGCCGTCTTTCCGTTCCAGTCCTTAAACAATGCACTCATGGCATTTTCAGCTTTGTTGCACAGAAGAAATTATTCAGATCTTGGAACTCAACCATGGGAAAAAGAGTTCGTTATTCTCCATGAATATAAAAGATTTATATTATTCTCTGGAAAAGAAGAGGTTGATGAACGCAGTGAGGGAGGTGCTAGAGTTGAATCTGGTAAAGTTTCAATCGGAATCGGGCGTAACAGTGGAAAGCTTCCTTACCGTGTTGGATCTCTATTTAAAGTCAACAGTCCTCGAATACAATAATCGAAAATACATTCAGAAAGATGGTGTGTGCATAGGCTCGTCGGTCGCTCCGTTGTTAGCTGAGATATACCTCAACAGTTTGGATAGAGTGTTGTTTGACAGGATGATTGAGTTGCTCCACTCGCGTGGGCTTCATCAGAAGAGATGAGGGATGATGCTTTGTCTGTACGTTTGAAGAAGGAAAGTCGGAGTATCTGAGAAGCTTATTAGTCAACGGCCCCTGGAGTTACATTTCACACTAGAAAAACCAGAGGAGAACATGTTGCAGTTTTTAGACTGCGCATTCAGGTGAAAAATGGTTTGTGTTGGGAATATGGTAGAAGATGGCTAAACCGGTGCTTCCCTAACAAAGTTGTCACTCTAAAATTGTTAAGGCGGGAGTTGCGAAATCATTAATCGGTAATGCGCTAAAAGACCATGTACCCATTTCATGAGTCAAGCTTGAAAAAGACAATGGGGAAGACTGGAGGACGCGGGATGTGAGGAAACTTTTCTAAAACGACAACTTTCTATTCAGATCAAAGAAAACGGGATGAGCCGAGTGTGATGAACCGACGAGTGGCTATACTGTATTTTCACGATATTTCCCATAACATAAGAGCGTCGGCGAAAAAGTTTGGCGTAGAAACTGTGTTCACATCCGATTTTAAGTTATGCAAACTTACACCTTTTGAATCGAAGCAGGAAGTTTGCCAGAAGGCACATCACGAAAAATCGGTTTCGTGTGAGAATTCTGTGGTTTATGAGATTCCTTTGGAGTGTGGTTTTAAATACGTAGGTCAGACTTCGAGATGTGTAAACGATAGACTGACGGAACACAAACGGAATGTGACAAACAACGCGTCCAATTCCGAGTTAGCAAGGCACCTTCTAGAGTGTAATAATTGTAAAGCCAAACGGAAATAATTCACAAAGAACGTAATGATATGAAACGTGTAGTACAAGAAACAATTCGGATAAAAACGTCTGGCAACTGTATAAGTCAGGCGTCATTGCAGTTTGGGAACGAATGTAAACAATTTCTACGCTTGTAATGTTTTTTTTTTTTATTTAGCAGTGTTTATATGCGTATCCTTGGATATGCTCGAGAAAGTCGCGGTGTTTAGCCTATTGTGGTTCGTTGTAGGAGGGCAATGTCGTTCTCAGTTTTGGAGATGGCCCCAGGTTCCGACTGTTAGCAGTGTCCAGTATTGTTTCTTTGGACTGAGTGAGTTGTTAGAGGAAACGCATCTTTCAAGGTCAAACCCTTTCTTAGTGTTAAGTAGTGATTCACCGACGTTCGCCGGGTGGCGGTGGTTGTGCTAGATTGTGGCTCTTTGTGTGAGTGGTTTCGCAGACAGAGGTCAAGGGAGATAAGAGAAGGTGTACGGAATTGTCATTTTCCGCTTGTAATTTTTTTTTTTTGTGAGACGGCGTTGGAATTGTGGTATAAAAGGGCGAGTACGAAATAAACGTGGCAGCTGAGTTTGAGACGTTGCCTCCCTTTTTCTACCTTCTGTTGTGTTCTCTTCTGCCCCAGTTTCAGGTTTTACAATCATGTTCATGGTCTTTTGCCGCAATGTCCGTAACCATGCCCTGAACTATTTTTTGGCAAAAAAAAATGTTTGGACGACGCGAGCGCGGTTTTAACTTTTAAAAACAGCGTGGAACTAGGCGTCACTCAATATTTGATGAAATATCTGCTTTTTAGTGAAACACCCAACAATATTTTTTTTTCGAAAATGTGCACGGCTTTCGACTTACACCGTGGTGGGACTTGTGAAGTTTTGTTAAATTTAAACATTCAAAATAACTAAACAATATTTAAGAATTTAAATTTTTTGTTATTTTATTTAAAAAAATTCTAACTGCTCCGGGGGCTTAAATAAACCTTTGAGGGCACGCCCTGCAGGTATATAATTAAAAAAAATGTTTTAAAGTCACTCAACTAAATATCTCACAGTAAACAAAAAACCTTAAGTGGCAAAAAAGTTCGTTTCGACGCATAAAAAGCCGTTTATTTCACCTGAGGTTTTCCAAGTAAAAATAAAAAAATATGAGGAGTTTGGAAGAACAATGAATATTCTTTTGAGCCTGAAAGTGTAATCCAAAGTAATTTTTGTTTAAAGCGAGAAAACAAATTTTGAAGTTGAACTCTCCCACCACAACCCGGCGTAGCTTCTTAACACCTCTTCGCTGCACAGCACGCCACCTGCGACGATAGCTGACACAATTAGGTCCAAAGAAAGTTCGCAGTTTGCTACCGCTTCCCCTTGTCCGTCTTTCTGGCTGCAAGGAGAGAAATGTCGGGTATCGTGTAATAATCGGAGGTGCCGCCAGCGCGTAGCAATAGCGGGCCCGTTGTGCCTTTTGTACCCAAGGGCGGCTCGAAACGCGATGCCTAAACGACGGGCGGCATCAAGTGACCAGGACTTCTCCATGCCATGCCAGACGTCCCACGGCCACCTCCGATTCCTAAGAATAAAAATAATGGTTTTTCACCGTAACGATTTTAGTCCCTCTGTAACATATATTTTACGAAAAAAAAATTTCAAGGGGTAATGGCGGTTTGACCTAGAGAAAGGGGGATGAAATTAGGAGTCATACCATAAGTGATAAAAAGTAAGATTTTTTTATGGAGCACTGGAATATTTTTGCCAAAAACCATACGGTATTTGGATTGCTATGCAATGAGGATCATGGTCATGAAACATAGTAGGGCTCGAAGCAGTTTTAAAAAATAGGGAATAAATGAGCATATCAGCATATTTTTAGCATTTGCTAGAAATAACGAATTTGCTGCATGCAACTGTAAATACTCCTATTGACATCCCTGTAGGTATACTGCACACAAAAAATGTTTCAGGCCGTAAAAATAAAGATCTTGTAGAAAAAGAAGAAAACAAACTAAATTTTTGCGAAATTGCGTTTTGCCGTTTAAAGAGCCGTCAATTCTGCCACGAGGCGGCCCAAAGAAATATACTTAGTTGGTGACTTATAGAAAAGAGTTAATTTTCTTTTGTTCTTGAAAGATTAATTAAAATAATTCTTGTTCTAAAGAGGAAAAAACATTTTGAAGTTGAGCTTTCGCCCAGCAACCTGGCGTCGTTTCTTGCGTCTTCTCTATGCACAGCACGCCATCGTCGAGCCCGGCAAAGCGTGCGACGGTGTCATGATGTGCGCACACAGGTAAACAGCGGGACCTCGGGAGTTATCGGGCACAACTTGGTGAGAAGAGGCGTTTTTCTAAACTTGTTGCTTCATGGCTTTTCCTATTCTGACCGTTTTCCGCGGCTGTGTCCTCCTGTCGTCTTCCACTCTCTTGATATCAGCTAATGCTTAGCGCTTCTAGGTATGAGCATCAACTTGTAAGCTAGCTGTTTCTTACGTACACATCGCAATCACTTTCTATTCTCGACGTCAGGACAGATGTAGAAAGCAACACAAAAGCCCCGTGAACGGGCAATCTCATACGACGAGGCGATGTGGTGTTAACGAATACGCGCAGCTGGAGGTTCACGCCTCGTTTGTGTATAAATCGGCTTTGAAACGGCATATTCTTGCGTTGCGGTATAGTTTCGATTTTCACCGCAGTATGCGTGACAGCTAGATCTTGCGGCGATATTATCACGTTTCCCAGCTAGATTTCGCGGCGATATTATCGTGTTTCCCTTACTAGGAGAAGTTCACGTCACCTTATGCCACCGGTATTAGGCATCGCGTTTCGATCCGCCCTCGGGTTTGAAGGGCACAACGGGCCTGCTATTGTTACGCGCTGGGGGCACCTCTGATTATTACACGATACCCGCCATTTCTTCCATTGCAGCCGGAAAGACGGACAAGGAAGCGCGAGAAAACTCCGTTATTTCTTTGGAACTAATCGTGTCAGCTGTCGTCGCAGGTGGCGTGCTGTGTGGCGAAGAGGCGTTAAGAAGCGAAGCCGGGTTGTAGTGCGAGAGTTCAACTTCAATAATGTTTTTCTCCACTTTAAACAAAAATCACTTCCGTTAAACTTTAAGAATCAAAAGATTATCGATTGCTCTTCGAAACCCACTATATTTTTTTTACTTGGACCACCTCAGGGTGAAATAAACGGCTGCTTATGCGTCAAGACACACTTTGTTTTTTGTTTTTTGCAATTTCAAAATTTCGCTTACTGCGCGATATTTAATTGAGCGGTTTTATACATTTTTTTGTAGGCTGTATACCCTGCAGGGAGGCCGGTAAAAAGTTCTATTAAGTCCGGGAGCAATGAGATATTTTTTATAAAATAGCACAAATATTATTATTTTCAAACTAATTTAGTTTTAAAACAAGATATTTAAAATAAACAAAACTTTACAAGCCCAACCACATTGTAGGTCGAAAACCGTGCAAATTTAGGAAAAAACATCAGCTTTCTGGTGAAACCACTAGAAAGCTGATATTTCCGCCCGCAGAGCCGATAAAGCAACGCTCGGTCACGGTCTTCTAGAAGATTCCCGTTCATTCTCGGACCAGACGTAACTTTCCTCCGCTTTGTTGTTCTCGAAAGTGCCAGTTCATCCTCGCCCCGAGCGCGCGACGCTCGAACCTTTCTTGACCGATCTTTCGAGATAGTGACGCACGGTAGATAATCAGCTGCCCAGGACCTTGTCGAGTCAGTCTCGCTCACGCTCTCGTCGTTGTCGCCGCCGAATCGCCGCCCGCTTTTCTGCTGCTTCGACGCTCTTTTCGTTCTTTCCTAATTTTTGGTTGACACAAGTTCGCCCATTAAGCCTTTATTTTTCAGTTCACTGCTCGTCTTCGTGTCACCTCCGTTCGTGACATTTCTGGTGGAGGTGCGGGGTACCGCAGCCGAATCAACCTTTATTTTCAGTTCAGTCTTCGCCTTCTCGTCGCCTTAATTTGTGACATTTCTGGTCACGACGCCCAGCTGGTCACCAACGAGCAGAAGTACGCCGGCTCGCCCGTCTTCGAATAAAGGACCAGCAACGTGTGGACGCTGGCCGCTACAATCTTCGTCGCCGCGACGTGGTGTTCCAGCCCGGAGACAGGGGTATGGGTGTGGACACCCATTCGCCGCAGCGGCCTGAGTTATTGTATCAATTATTGAGTGACGCCTAGCTGCATGCTGTTTTTAAAAAAAAAGAACCGCACTCACATTATCAAAAAAAATTTCGACAAAAACATTTCAGGTTATGGCTACGGTAATCGCGGAAAAAGGCGATTAATGCGTTTTAGACATCGGAAGTGGTCGGCGCAATGCCTGGGACGCAATGTCTGGGCGTTGCGGTTCACGTGAAACGTGAACTGCAGCGTCCAGGAAGACCCACAAGGATAGTCGATCAAAACCAACTCGAAATTTTTTCAGCTAACATAACTATAAAATGTTAACTTTATTATGGCAATAAAAAAATGTCACACATGTGACTGATAAAAGACAGATAAAGTAATTCTTGTAAAACACCATTAAAATATAAAGTAAGAGAATGTTGTCATGAGGAAATGCAAGTCTGGGAGCAGTGAAGCCCTTCTGGCTGGTCACACTTCCCACACAGTGAAAACAGGCGCTCGCTAGAGACAACCTTGTGGCTGCTATGGCGAGGTACCTTCTTGCAAGTCGAGCCAACAGGGGATACCTTGTGGCACCCTTCTCCACTTCCACTTGCAGAGATCTTCTTCGAGGCCAGAACGTATTTGCTGCAAGTAACTTGCTAGCTCTTCTTCAGCTGCTGCCATTGAATGCTGCTTTTGCTTAATGAGGCTGTCAAAGCCTCATTAAACCTGGACGGAAATTCAGGGGCCGTCGATGTTGAGGACAGCTCTGCGCTTCTTTGTGTCTCAGAGTTTGTTTCCTCCTCAACTTCCAGGTTCTTCAACCAGTTCCCCATTGACCGGTCCTCTTCGTAGACCCCTGCATTGAACCGTGGGTCTAGGAGCACTGCCAAGCTTGCTACTTGGTCAAATTTGTATTCAGAAAATCTTGTCTTGGAAGCACTTGGCGCGGTTAGCTGAGAACGTGGAAGTTACGCCCGCTGGCTGATGGAGCTGGTCAGGCATGCAAGGATGCAATACAGGATGGGTATTCGGGCTGAAGTTGTTGGGTAGCTTTCAACTCCGTCATTGGTCGTTGCTTCTCCTAGTGGCTTCAGAGTAGCAACAAAATCACCTCATTTTCCTCCACTCTGTTCCGGTGAAACCTTCAATAGGCCCAGCTTCAGATGAATCGTTACTGCTTCTCTTACCTCTAAAAGCCGGGACAGCATTGTACATTCACTATTCCACCTTGTTTCAAAGTCCTGAATGACAGGCACTGGAGATCTGCCCATTTTCTTCTGGTAGCAGTTGAGCCGTTCATGAGCTTTGGGGCTCTGTTTACAGTGCTCAACAATGCCGTTAGCTTTTTAACAAAGGACAGAAAGTCTTGGAGGCATCAATTTCGCGTCGCTGATGACCAGTTGTTAGGTATGAGCAAAACAAGTTCTTTCATAACAAGGAAGTGCATGAGCGGCTGCTCTGATTTTGTGAGCATTTTCAGTCACCACCTAAAAAGGGCAAACTTCCTGGGAATGTCTCGGTCTGTAAAAGCTTATCAAGATTGATTCAATCGTAGCTGATGTGTGCTTGCCGGGAAGTGACAGGTGCTCAAGTTGTAGCGAGTGAGCGTGAACTGCAAGTCCAGGAAGTGGCAGGTCAGGGCGATGTAGCTTTCGTTCGCTCTGGACGTCCAGATGTCGGAGGGTGATTAGAGGGCCTCAGCATGCCACTCTCGGACTGCAATTCTGTAGCTCGAGGCGAGACGACCTTTTTCTGATATTGTCGCTGTAGCTTTGGCGCTAACGTGCAAGACAGCGTTGTTCTCGATGGTGGTGGGTAACCTGAGACTGACGTCCTTCAATAAATCCCGGATTCCCCAGTCTTTGCACGATCGTGCTGCGGTTGCAGGTCGAGCACGGTCATCTCGGCAATCTTCAGGTGCAAACCCTCCTGTTTCGCTTGCCACGGCAGTGCTGTTTGTAACGCATCAGCAGTACTTGGCTGATTAGCAGGGTTGGCTTTAGCACCTGGCCGGAAACTCCCGTATTCTGATTGGCCTGCGCCGTTTCAAATGGTTCACGAGAGGTAGTGGTGCATGACTGATGGGGTTCGCAGTTTGCACACAACTTTACCTTGGCTGCAAGCTTTTTCGGAGAAAAGGGGTCTACATGGCGACTTCTTGTGCTGGCACGAGGTTGTGTACGCCGCTGTTGTTGTTAAGTCCCTGACGTCTCCTGTCGTGGCTCCATCGAAGCTCCAGATCAAGCAGACATGAGACGAGCGCAGCCACACGTGAACGTAAAGCATGACACATGAAGGGATTCAGCTAGGTGGTCAAAGATTCACCTAGCTTAATCTTTTTGTTCGTTCTGTTGAACATATTATGTATTCATGTTAGTTTATTGACTCCCTGTATGGGTCCAAGTTTTAGATTTCCGAACCTTTGTATGTTCGTTGAACATACTGTACTCATGTAGTTTTTGACTCCCCGTATAGGTCCGAGGTTTTATACATTGTGTTTTTCGCATCTTAGCATTTCATTTCGTATTTTAGCATTCTTGCATTTTTTTAGCGTATTTATCGCATCGTTCCTGACCTGGATCCGAAAAAAATCACATTTTTTGTATGGATTCAAAACTACCTTGTGGCTATGGATCCTGATGCCACTCACAGACGTGTATACTACTATGAACTTTGCGAAATAAAAACCTTCTTCTTCTTCTTCTAAAACGTGCGCCATGCGGCAGCTGGCCTCCTGCCAGACCTGACCTTGCGCAATCTCTCGGTGCCAGTTCTGCCTTGAGAGGTGCACAAAGAACCTGCTAAGTTCAATACGGCTAGTATTCGGCTGAGGAGCAAGTCTGTCACTTTTACCAGTGAAAACGGGTCAAAATCAAATGAAAACTGAAAGCTGATGAACCAGAAACTCAGGCGGCAAATAACCCGAGTGGCTTGATCCGTCATGGCAATGACGGCAGCACTGCATAAATACCCCGAGTAGAAATCACCTGTAAATCCATATCAAATTCATCAGCACTTTGCCCTTAGCTGTGGTCGGCAGTCTCAATATGCTCGGTCAGTTCGGTAGTTTGTACGCGAGTGAGTGGCTGTAGTCCACGGCGTTAGAGCTCATGACGATGTATCACCGCCCAACCGCGTTCTTTATCAAACTCATCGCAGCGATAGCTCCGTTCGTGTTTGCCCGCTACCCGCCAGCTCCTGATCGCATCATCGCGGCAAGCAAAGGTCAGATCACGCTACCCCGTGCTTATGAATTTCCACTTCCATTGCTTTGTACAAAGCAACAACAAAAGGCAATTATGTTGGCTTTGGGTTTGCTAGTTCGAAATCATACTGCGAAGTGCAAAAACAAACTTGGAATCTCACTGCGAGTTGAGACTTGAACCGCGGAGTTCATAGTTCTTCATTGTTTTGTTTTTAATATTCGAACAACACGAATACTTCAAACTGTAAAGTGCGAAGCAAATCGAATTGAATAGCGGGGACTATTTGTGTAGTATTAGAAGTTCCGAATATTCGCTGACCTTCTATTTGTTTTATTACCATGAGCAGCAATATTAAGCCTAGTGTTGGTCCTTGGTCGTAACGATGATATTTTTGTAACCTAGGCCTTGGAATAACAGTTTTGTCTCTGAAGAAATAATAGAGAAGAAATTCTCCAGATAACTTAGAAATGTTGAACGAAATCGTTGGGCATAATGCAAAGTACATGTTATTATACTGAGGGCCAATATCGATGTAGAGTGAGCTGTTGCAAAAATATTTAGCGAGGAATTTTGAGTGCTGTGCTTTTCCAGATTAATTGAAAGTTGGTGATTGTACCTATCTCTAAAAGTGATGATCTCAACTTCATGAAGGTCATCCTTGTTACAATTCTACCAGCCAATGATATTTTGTTTGAAGAATTGATAGGTAATAGAATATTAGAATTTATTGAAAAAATACCAAATACTAGCATCAGCAGCAGCCATGGCATTCCGCAACAAGATATTCTACTAACACCGCAGTTCATTCTATAATCAAGATAATAAATAGAGAGAGGCACTCACTTGATCGAATGACGTTTACGGGATTAAGCTCTGCCCCTACGTTTGATCGAATGACCTTCTGCGAATGGCGGCGCTCATTTGAGCGAACGACGGATTAACGACAATGCCCTTTGCCCGCCGCGCGCTTACTGTCGATATCTGTACTTTGCCATAATCACTTCGCTCATCATTTTGCACGTAAACTGTGACGGTATAGCGAGTGCGACTGCAACCAGACCGCGTTTTCAAGACGGTGGCGTGTACGATCGCCGCAATGGCTGAACAGTGTTGAACTGCGTGACGGACTTACTGTTTCCAAATGCGAGGGAGGCATCTTGCACAATCGTACTTAAAAATACTGTAGAGAGAGGCAATTTCAGAATTGTAGCTGCTTTTATATACATATCGGCTTTGAAGGTGCCGCGCAGCACTCAATGCCACACTTTTTTTGAGTGGGGTTATCCGCCCCATCACGTCGATGCAACGTTGCCTCCATTTTATGATGCCGATGGCGGTGCGGTTTCAGCAAACTGACTCTTGTTCGCCTCTCTAGAAGCTTCATCTCTTTTTTAGAGTAAGGTTTTTTTATTTTGTGTCAGATAGGTATTAGC